>JANSLV010000043.1:0-267382 GCA_029298845.1 Ophiostoma perfectum
AAGCCCGCAGCATGCCGTGCTAGATACCTGCTTCGACAAACACCGGCCACCGCCGTACCGCCCGATCTTCACCTCGCCTCACTCAACGTCCCCCTCCCCCCCCCCCCCCCCCCCCCCCCAAAGTGTTGTTCTCAGCATTAGGGCCTTGTCTCGTATTGGTTGGTTTTGTCTTTCGAGTTCCCGTGCAAGCTCCTCCCTTCCTATTTGTTCATTGACGCCTGTCGTCTTCCGTGCTGGCACCGTTGCTCTCGGCCTTCATCCTGCTGCATCGTTGTATCTTCAAGGCCCATCCATGTCTCGGCGTGCCGCCTCTTGTCGCTCTCCCTCCGATATTTCACTCCCCTCCCCTCTTCATCCCGCGGGATGGCTGTCCGAGCCCGGGCCACGCCCTCCTCTATCCACTCCTTCCCTCTACCTATGAACGGCGCCGGCCTAGGACGGCCTCCGTTTACCGGACCCCGTAATGCGCCAGATGGCCGCCTGACTACCTCTTGCTTGCCTGTTCACTACCTATTCGCTACCTTACTGCCACCTCTTCACTGCCTCTCCGCCACCTCTTTACTGCCTCTCTGTCACCTTTTAGCCACCTCCCGACTGCCTCCTAGCTACCTTGAATACCTCCTTCCCCCATTTGCTCGCCCCATACTACCCGCCTGTAGCCAGTCCTCGAGCTTCATTGTATATTACCTCATAGACTTTTTCTCCTTCCCTCTCCTCCTAGTCCCAAGCTTTCCTCGCTGGGTCTTACCCCGTTCCCGTGATACACTACCCCGTCATCGGGCAGCTCTAGAAGAACAAATACCCAAATATAAATTATGTTTAAAAGAAACAAAAGAAACCCATTAAACAGTCACGTCGTGTACCTGGTCTTGGAGCACCTCGTCCAGCCTAATATCTCATAAATAGCTACTGCTCTCGTCTCTCTAATTCCATGCATTTGCTTCTTCTCCTCTCTCCTCTCTTCACTCCCCCATATTCCGCCCACCCCCCTCTCTAGTTTGGCCATCCTCACACACCCGTCGCAATGTTGCATCAGTCAGAAACAACCCCCAGCAAGTACGCTGTCCAGACCGGAGCAGCTGCTTTTCTCTCCCCACAGTCTGTAGCTCTACAGTCAACAGAAGCTGTCAATGGCTCCATATTTGACTTCACCTTTGAGGCCCTACGCCCGGGCATCTTCCGCACAACCTTTTCCTCACCCAGCCACCCGCTGCCTCCCTTCCCCAGTGCCCGCAAGCCGTCTGTCGTAAAGGACCTCGGGACCCCCGGCGTCGTCGATGCCGCCGCCAACACATACACCGTCACCACCGGTGGCGTCAAGGCCGTTGTCAATTGGACCCATGCTCCCGTTGTCTCGCTTTTTGGCGAGTCAGAACAGAAGCCCATCTACAAAGACATGAGCTATCGGTCGTACGTTGTTGACGGCTCCG
This sequence comes from Ophiostoma perfectum, assembly GCA_029298845.1. Classification (NCBI taxonomy): domain Eukaryota; kingdom Fungi; phylum Ascomycota; class Sordariomycetes; order Ophiostomatales; family Ophiostomataceae; genus Ophiostoma; species Ophiostoma perfectum. The sequence continues at coordinate 1,431 of JANSLV010000043.1, forward strand.
GCATTGCCCACTACTCCTCCTATGCCAAGGACGAGCTTTATGTTGGTCTCGGCGAAAAGGCCGCGCCCATGAACCTGGGCGGCCGCAGCTTCCAGATCACCGCCAGTGATACCTTTGGCTATGATGCCTACCGCACCGACCCGCTGTACAAGCACATCCCGCTGCTGGTGCACGTCTCGCCCCCGTCCGAGGCGAACAACAACAAGGGCACTGTCGTCGCCATGTTCTCGACCACGCACAGCCGCGGTGGCTGGAACGTCGGCTCCGAGATTGACGGCATGTGGGGCCACTTCAAGGTCTACCGCCAGGCCCACGGTGGTCTTGAGCAGTACCTGCTAGTCGGCAACACCCTGGCCGAGGTTGTGCGCCTCTACGCCGACCTTGTCGGCTACCCGCTGCTGGCACCGCGCTACTACATGGGCTACGTCAGCGGCGGCATGAAGTACAGCATGGAGGACGGCCCGCCCAAGGCCCACGATGTCATCATAGGCTTCATCGACAAGTGCAAGGAGCACGACATTCCCGTGTCGGCCTTCCAGATGAGCTCTGGCTACACAATTGCCATGACGGAACCCAAGACACGCAACGTCTTCACATGGAACCTGACCCGCTTCCCCGACCCGCGCGAGTTCACGCGCCAGTGCCACGCCCGCGGTGTGCGCATCCTGGCCAACATCAAGCCGTACATCCTGGACAACCACCCCGCGTACCAGCAGCTCAAGACCAACAATGCCTTCTTTCAGGACCCCAGCTCGTCGGACCAGTACAAGACGGGCATGGCCCGGCTGTGGAGTGCCGGAGGTGGTGAGAGCGGCGAGGGCAGCCACATTGACTTTACGAGCGAGTTCGGCTACCAGTGGTGGCGCCAGGGCTGCCTGGACCTGGCCAAGATCGGCATCGACTCGATGTGGAACGACAACAATGAGTACAATATCTTCAACGACAACTGGGAGTGTGCGCTGGACGGCAAGGACGTGCGCGAGCACTCGGTGGATATTACCGACAAGACGGACAAGAAGGTCGGCTTCTGGGGCCGTGCTCTCAACACGGAGCTCATGGCCAAGAGCTCGGCGTCGGCGTGCGAGGAGGTGTTCCCCAACGACCGCCCGCTTGTGCTGACGCGCAGTGCCACCGCCGGCACCATGCGCTACTCGTGCTCGTCATGGAGCGGCGACAACGTCACGAGCTGGGAGGGCATGCGCGGAGCCAACGCCATATCGCTGAACGCGGGCGTGTCGCTGCTGCACTGCTACGGCCATGACATTGGCGGTTTCGAGGGCCCACAGCCCGACCCCGAGCTGCTGGTGCGCTGGATCCAACTAGGCGTGCACCAGCCGCGCTTTGCCATCAACTGCTACAAGACGTCGCCCAAGGACAACCTGGTGGGAGACGTCATTGAGCCGTGGATGCACCCCGTGGCCACGCCGTACGTGCGCGAGGCCATCAAGCGCCGCTATGAGCTGATTCCCTACGTGTACTCGGCTGCCGTTGAGTCGCATCTGTCGGCGCTGCCGCCGATGCGCTGGATTGGCTGGGGCTACGAGCTTGACCCCGAGGTCTGGACCAAGCGCCTGCTCGAGGGCGACACCCAGTACTGGTTCGGCAGCGACCTGGTCGTCGGCGGTGTCTACGCGCCCGGTGTTGATGTTGCCGAGGTATACCTGCCCAAGGGCGAGGACACCGCTGCGGGCTTCCTCAATGTCAACGCTCCGTACGAGTGGCTGGCTGCCGGCCAGTGGCACAACGTGTCATCGCCCTGGTACGCCTCGATCCCCGTGCTCGCCCGCTGTGGCAGTGCTATCCCCGTCGGTGCGCGCAAGGATACGACGTCGCGCAACACGGACGACTATGAGAACAGCGAGTTCCCCAACACGCCACTCGACAGCTACCGCGGAGTCGAGCTATACCCCGTGCCAGTCAGCAAGGCCGAAAATGTCGCTGCCGCTACCATGACGTTCACCAACACTTGGCTGGAGGATGACGGCATGAGCGCCGAGGACCAGTCGCCGATCTACGAGATCAAGGTCGTGTACACGGCCAGCGCGACGGAGGTTGCCGTGGAGGCGTCAATCAGCGTGAAGAAGGCCAGCACAGTCAAGGGTGCACCCGCCTGGAAGCCGCTCTGGCTGAACTACGGCCTGGATGTTATCCTGCCGGTCAGCGACGAGCGCACGGTTGTGGGCGACAAGGTGACGAAGAAGAAGCGCGATTTCAGAAACCGCGACGTGTACAACATTGACATCAAGGAGTAGATGGAAAAGGAGGACGAGCTCAAGAGCACTGCACATGATGGATTAATGATGAACGTTTTTTTCTTTTCTTTTTCTGCTCAATAACTATAAAGCGTAGACTGCTAGTACGGCAACACTGCCTATCGCAAGCAGGGCCCATGTTGCCCGGCCACCGGCTGGTGGTATGGGCCCTGAGCCGCCTGTTGAGGACGTGGTGGAATCGGAAGACGAAGAGGCAGAAGACGAAGAGGCTGTGCCGGTAGCCAGCTCGGCCGCAATCTTGGTAGAGACAGCCGACAGCACAGACGATGCCGCAGTCGAGACTTGTGCACAGATCTGCGGTGCGAGAGAGCTAATGGTCGACAGAGCGTTGCCCTCGCATGATCCCAGGAGCAGACAGGCGCCGAGCGAGGCGACGAGGGATGTGCTGGCGCTGGTAAACGAGTTGCAGACGCAGGAGAGATCAGTGGCCGCACAGCCGAGGTCGGCGGACGCCGAGGCGAGGCACGAGATGGCACAGGCCGGGACCTCTGCCACGAGGCTGGGTAGTGATAGAGAGGAAGAGGCAGTTGTAGCTGCTGCTGCTGCGGTAGAGGAAGAAGAGGAAGCCGAGGTTGTGGCTGCTACCAGAGCTGATGGCAGAGCAAAGAAGAGTGCTGTGACCTTCATGGTGTGTGGAGGTAGTTGGTTGTTTAGAAGTAATGAGGTGGGTTACTTGGTGTGTGAGAAATCCAAGACCAGTCGTCTATGGTCGTCGTCTGAATGAGATCCAAGTTGTCGGTCTATAGGATGCAAGATGTCGAGATGTCGAGATGCCGAGATGCCGAGATACAAGATGTCGAAACGAATGAGATACAGAGACGTGTTGTCTGTAGTGATTCGAGATGTAACAGAATATAGCGAAATCAAATATGTGTCAAAATGCGTGGGAATCAATGTATAACGAGGGCTATGTATATCGAGATGTGGCCGTCTATGTGACAAAAGGAAATGACCAAAATAGAATCAGAGGTAGATGAAGCAAATAAAATCAAAAAAAAAACTGCTTGGTAGAAAGAGATTCGTAAGAAGGAATGCAAAACAGATCTAGATTGATAAAACGGCCAAGGGCACAGAACGGAAACAGAGGGGATAAAGGGATATGGAGAACGAGAAAGGTGTAGGGCGAGGAAGATGGACAGATAGAGAGAAGATGTATACGTCACCCGCAAGGATGCTACACAGGGGGGGTGTATAAATGAGGCAGCGAGGGTAGCATGTCGGTGGAAGGACTACAGTAGTATTGAAGGAGGCGTAGATGCAAGTCTTGGACAGTGGGACACAGCAAGCAAGAGAACGCAGTGCATGAACTAGACGTCGACTGTTGGACTGATGACGAGAAAGGACGAATGATTAAATCAAATCAAATCAACAGGTAGGTTTAATCAAAAGACGGCCAAAATCAAAGATAGCCCAAAACACAACAAAAACGCCCACGACAGGGCTGAGAGATGCATAAAACACAAAAATAGACCACTCAGCCTCACACGATGCGGTGTAAACGTAAGCTTGTTAACCATAAAGTCTAATGTCGTGCATGGACTAAGACGAGTAGGTAGACAGATAATCGACTGGTCTCACAGATCTCACTCATCTCACTCTCTGCAGCCTCTGCAGCCTCTGCAGCCTCTGCAGCTGCCCAGCCGCCCAGCCACGAGGACTATATTCAAAACCGGGAGCCATCAACCCTCGACATCAACCTCGACAGCAGCCTCGACATCGTCCCCGGCATTATCTCAACAGCAGCCTCAGCACACTCCTTTTCAAACCTCACAAATCAAGTTTGCCGCTGCTGCAGGTTTCGGCCAAATCTTGATTGTCCACGCGCAAGCACCCCACGCCAATCTGAAACAGCCCTCTGTGCCTCTTGCGTTTCGAGTCTCGGCTGATCGATTGTCGAAAGATGACGCGGCGCTTGGCGTGCACGTCCCCCTTGCCGACTGTCGCGATTGTCTACGAACTGCTCGTAAAGTATGAAATCGCAACAACGTCTTCCAAGCCCAGGGCCTCGACGACGACATTGACATCAAAGCGGATGCGCGCCGCGAGCCCAATCGGCTCGTCGCCCCAGCCCAGCTTGCGCCGGAGCGCCTCGGCAACGTCTACATCAGGCTGCCGCCAGAGCACAGACACGTACCGGTGCGGTGCGCTGACGCGCGGCGGCCCGGGCTTGGCATGTGCGACGAGCGGCGCTTTGTCCGAGACCAGCTGCGACCACTCCGACGAAGAACGCCTGTCGTCCTGGTCCGGCTCGCGGGGCGCGAGGTCCGTCTGGATGCCATGCAGGACCGGGCCGAGAAAGGGAAACGACGGAAATGGCGCATCCGGGTCGAGGGCCAGGCAGACGTACTTGCAGCCGTGCTTGATCGCAGACGATTTGACGTAGAGGGCCGGCTCGCCGGTGGCTTCGGCGGGCGTAAGATGCTTGCCGGCGACGTCGACGACGGCCGTTGACGGGAATTCGAGCTTGAGGGTCGGCGCGGCGCCCTGTTCGAGAGCCGCAAGGGCCTCCTTGACAGGTGCGAAACGGTCCATTATGGTAAGTTGATGGCTCTCTATCTGAGACGAACGGAACCTGGCATGGCATGGATGTGTTTATATGAATGGCGGCCGGCGTAATTCTGATAAACTCCGGAGCGTGACAGACGGCATTCGGCGATTGCAATGCCCTTAGCCAGGTGACCATATATACTCTAGTAGTGCATACCACTCCAACAAACAGGTCTAGTGGCCAAATGGCAAGGCGCTTGGCTACGAACCAAGAGATTGCAGGTTCGATCCCTGCCTAGATCATTGTTTTTTTTTCTTTTTTTTTTCGCCTTAATGTATCTATTATGGTCGTTTTGCCTTCTCATTGCATCATGTTTCTCTTTTTTTACTTCACACCGTCTTTACCTCACGTCGATCATTCTCATCTTTAAGAAACGATTTATAATTTAGCAACAAGGCCATAGCAAATAACAGCAGATGGTTCCAAACAAACGCCCGTCCCTCGCTCGTGTATTTTCCTTCAATGCAAAAAAAAGACAAAACGTCAAAGAGATCTACTGCTCTATCGACTTGACTTGCCGCAGCTCCGAGACGAAGCTCTGTCCCCACCACTGGCTCGTGTACTGGTACACGTACCGCCGCAGCTTCTGGAAGTTGCTGTCGCGCTGTGCAGACGGCATCGTGACCGCCGTGTATATCGCCTTGGCCACGTCCTCGGTGTTCCACGGGTTGATGATGAGCGCGCCGTTCAGGCTCTGTGCGGCACCCGCAAACTCGGACAGGATCAGCACGCCGTGCCGGTCGTTTTGCGCTGCGACGTACTCGTACGACACCAGGTTCATGCCGTCGCGCGTGGACGTCACCAGGCACACGTCGGACACCGCATAGAGCGCCGTCATCTCCTCGAAGCTGACCGAGTGGTACAGCCAGTGGATGGGCATGTACTCGACCGTGCCAAACTTGCCGTTGATGCGGCCCACGAGCTCGTTGGTCTCCTTCCAGAGGTCGCGGTACTCGTCGACGTCCTGCCGCGACGGCACCGCCACCTGCACAAGCACGATCTTGCCCACCCACTCGGGGTGCTCCGTCAGGAACAGCTCAAACGAGTGCAGCTTCTGCGGCATGCCCTTGATGTAGTCGAGGCGGTCGACGCCGACCACGACGCTGACGCCGGCAAACTTCTTCTCGAGCTGCTTGATGCGGTCGAGCACAGTCGGGTTGTGGAACGCGTCGTCAAACTTGGTGACGTCAATGCCGATCGGGAACGCGCCGACGGTGACAAAGCGGCCGTTGAGCTCGGCGCCGTTGGGCATGGTGTTGACGCCCAGGATGCGCGAGCAGCTGCTCAGGAAATGGCGCGCATAGTCGTAGGTGTGGAACCCAACGAGGTCGCAGGCCAGCAGACTCTTGAGGATGCCCTCGCGCACGGGCACGGGCAGGATGCGAAACATCTCCGACGACGGGAAGGGCGTGTGCAGGAAGAAGCCAATGCGCACGTTCTTGCGGTCGGGGCCGAGCTCTTCGCGCAGCATCTGCGGCAGGACAAAGTGGTGGTAGTCGTGGACCCAGACGATATCGCCGTCCTGGACGTTCTTGGCCATGGTCTTTGCGAACTCGCGGTTGACGCGGTTGTAGGCGATCCACGACAGCTCGTCAAAGGTGACGTCGGAGGGGTGGTAGTGCAGCAGCGGCCACAGGATGGAGTTGGAGAAGCCGTTGTAGTGGCGGTCCATATCGTCCTTGGACAGGAAGACGGGCACGGCGGAAAAGTCCTTGCCGAGCGAGTCGATCATGGGCTGGCGCTCGTACTCGGGGACCTCGAGGCCCGGCCAGCCGTACCAGGTGAAGTTGACCTGCTTCGCCATGCCCATGATGCCAGTGACGAGGCCGCCCGAGCTCATACTAAAGCTGTACGTGCCATCGTCCTGGCGCTTCACAGTCAGCGGCAGGCGGTTGGACACGAGAATGAGGTTGGCCTTGGAGCCGTCGTCGGCGGGTTTTGTCGAGGGGTCCATGGTGGAGGGTTGTGTGGTGTGCTGTGACAAAGAGTATGTGAGAGGGCCGGTCGATGGAGCGAGCCGCGTCAGATGCCGATGGGCTGTCAGGACGATGTCGGTGCCACGATGATGTCGATGTAGTTTGTGGTCTCGTTCGTCTTCGTGGCGTCTTTGCAGCCGTCTTCGTGGCGTCTTCGTGGCGTCTTCGTACGCTTTCTGTGTGTTGTTGTCGGTCTGTGTGCTGTCTCAGTGTCCGTTCAGGGTGATAGTCGTCGTCGATTATGTCGTCGAGCACTCGATGATGTCAATTCTCTGCCACCGGTTTTTAGAGGATGGGGGGCAGTTCTTAGGCTCTTTATAATTGGAACTGCCCAGGGCGGAGGGGAAACAGCGAGCACGCAGCCACTGAGAGGGCGTCTGCATCTACAAGGCCAGAGGTTAGCAGAAGGAACTGCTAGCTCCTCCACCAAAAGACCAAAAGCTTTGCTCGACAAGCTCTGCTATTGGCGGACGGCCGGGAGAGGAGTGTCTTGTCGTGTCTTTTGTTCCCGTCTGGTGGGGCGCTGGGCGTGTAAGACACACTCAAGACACTGCACGGCCTCTGGGCTTCTAGTGGGTTTGCGAGACAAAGACGAAAGAAGGCAAGAACGATTCCGGAACGATGCATACAGGCCTGCAGGTGATTGCTGGACGGCAGCGAATGGAACGTCAGGCAGGAGCGGTCCTGCCTTGCGTGTATTATGTGTAGAATAATAATACAAGAATAATACAATAATACAAGACGGGAAATAGAATATTAGTCGTCGAAAAGGGAAAGAGCAACGGTATCGAACCGAGCGTAGGGAAGGAGCAGAGGCGTCAAAGCGAGCTTGGGGAAAGAGCACTCGGGCGGCTGCTTCAGGCTGGGCGGGGCAAAGGGCCGAACAGAAAAGAGACAGAAAAGAGACAGAAAATGGTGCGGAAGGAGGTGTCGCGATTGAGCGAGCGGCGGCTGCCCCACCATCGACGTAATGGTTCTTCTGCAGAGTAAATAAACAAGATAATACTCGGGGCGAGCTCTCCGTAAGAGGCAGCCACGGCCAGGTCCATCTCTGCGAAGATGCACTACGAAGGCACATCACGATCGCTCCTTCTTGTTCTGTCGCTTCACGCTCTATACTCTGTCTGCTCGCACCTGCTTGCTCTGTTCGTTGGCCACTGTTGGGCGCGTTTCGAGAAGGTGCTCCATTGCTCCTTCTCCCCTCCCCCATCTGCCACGGCGCACCGTCGGCACGTCTCGTCGGCTCCACACCCTCTCGCAGCCGAGCATCAGGAAATGTCGTGAGTCGCTCCTTCCCTCGTCGAATATTCACCCGTCGCCATTTTGTCGGCTTTCCCATCACATCCGCAGCAACCACCTGTAATGCAATCACCTGTAGTAATCACCAGTAGCTACCGGTGCTTCCTGCCGTCTGTGCTTTTGTGTTGCGCCACGATAAATTCTCGGGCGGCTGGCTGGCTCTGTTCCATCGTGCCTTCCCTGCCGTGCTGCCTTTTCCCGGCCCTTTGCGGCGTCTCTGGCAATAGTCTGGCCACTCTTCCCTTTTGGGATCCTCCGCCTCTCACGCCCTCGTGCCGTCTCTCTACTCACTGCAGACGCTGCTGGGGGCAACGTAGGCTCGGGCCTTTGGTCCACGATCGGTGGCAGGGGTCGCTGTGCAGCTGGGAGGCCGAGATGATGAAATGCAGCCACGCAGCTCGCATCAGCATCGACGTTATTGATGTTCATCGACATGGATCGATATTGCTGTAGGATACTGTGTATGGAGTAGTCGGTTTGTTCAGTGTCACATTGATGCAGTTTCACGGGAGACGATATTGTATTGATTAATAGCATTTATTATCATTGATATTAAATTGTTAATTTATTGATTTATTGATTTATTGATTTATTTTCACTTAATGACGATATCACCATTAGAAATCCAAATAAAATACACAAAATACAATAAATACAATAAAAACATCACAGCTTCAAGAATGATACGATTAAATCATGAACAATACATCATGAACGATACATCATCCTCAGAATAAGAAACAATATACCGCATTGATAAAGAGACGGCACGGCCATACTCAGCACATCTCGGCGGCAACTGATTAACCGTCACATCTACGACATGCGGCACTTTATCTCGGCTCAATATCAAACACCTACCGACCAATCCGTCTCGCACATGGCCTGCGCAGAAGTAAATGTAGAAGAAGCTGGGGTACCAGATGCAACACGCTGACAGAGTTGCTGGTAGTACAGGCGTGCGTGATGTGTGAGCACGTGACCAGCTTACCGAATTACACGTGACCGCTCCAGTCGCGCCTGGAAGCCAGAAAATACTAGCTGCTGTCGGGGTCAAGCTCTGAGCTTTCAGCTTCAAACGTGCACAACAGCTCGACCTCTGCACCCTCGGACTTCAATCAGGTCGAGCACCAGCGTCGCCCGTCGGCATCCAGTATCCTATACCGCTACGACAAAGTCCATTCATTACTACTATCAGACTATACGTTACATTGCTTTAGCTCTCCCCATCCAGGTGTCACTGCCGTCGCTGCGGTTTGTTTACTCCGGTTTGACTTTTTTTCCCCGTCGGCATCACCACTTTTCCTCAGCCTCACATACGCTTTACACGCCCTGCCACCTCTCACCCACATAATCAGCATGTCTGTCTTTGGCCAGCGTGTGCGCCAGACGCAGCACAACCTCCAGTGCCTGTAAGTGTCTTCGCCTGTACAGACGCCTTTCCGTCACTAACAGTCTAGGTATGACCTCAATCGACGCGTCCACTGTGTCAAGACATACCCTGTTCTCTCGCCTCAAGGCGCCAACATTGTCATCTACGGCCACGAAAATGGTGTCACGATTGTCTGGCGCGGCGGCCGGCGTCTCAAGGACACCACCAAGCCCTCCAACCCCATCTCCAAGCCTGCTTCGACCAGCGACTCGGTCATGATCCTCGACTCTGACGACGACTCCAATGCTGCTTCTGCTTCTGCTTCTACAACGACAACGTTCAGCGACAAGCCCGTTTTCGAGGACTTTGTCGCCGACACGAATGCTGGCGGCTTCTCTGACGTCGTGCAGACTCTGGACCTGGCCCTCAGCCAGTCCGTCCTCAGCGTTGCCGTCTTGCCCATTGCGCCCTGCGCTGCCAAGGATGCCGAGCCCAGTTTCCTCCAGGAGCACATGGTCTTTGCTATTACCTGCCGTGCTACAACCGACATCTACGTCGCCACAGTACCCCTCACACCGCCCTCGCACGAGGCCAAGTCGCGTCCCCAGCTGCGCACCGACCTCGTTGCTGGTAACCTGGGCAAAGGCGCTTTTGGCGACACGCTTGTCGCCCTCGGCGGCTGCAACCGGCGCTGTGAAGGCGTTGCCATTGCCCTGGAAAAACAGGGCACTTCGTCCACAACGACCGGCTCGCGCTCTTCATCACCGCCCACCCGCTTGATCGTCGCTGCACACTCGCGTGAGGCATCTGGCACTCTTCGCCTCTGGGATGTTACTGTCGCCGCCAAGCGCCCGTCGCCCGATCGCGCCGTCGACCCTTTCCAGACCGAGTACCTCCCCAGCCCGCTCACCGGCTTGGCCTTCAACCCTACACACCCTACACAGCTCCTTGCTGTCGACCCACAACGGGCTGTTCGCATCTACGACTACACAATCCCTGCTATTCCCTCAGAGGAGGCGAACGAGGGGCCCCACCCACCACAGGGCTCGTGGCTCCTGTCTCTCTACCCCCCCTTTGCGCGCGGTGGCCCTGCTGTGGCTGCTCGTAAGCCGATTGTGGCTGCCGCCTGGATCGCACGCGGCCATGCTATTCTGGCCCTGATGGCCGATGGCCAGTGGGGTATTTGGGATATTGACAGATCAAGCACATCAGGCAGCACTGGCAACGGTAGAAGCGGCGGCCTGTTCGGTGTGGCATCATCTACATCTGGTGTCCGCGGTGCTGCATTGACTACATTCGCCATCTCTGGCCAGATTGAGGGTACTACACCGTTGCGCAATCCTGTCGCGGCATCCCGCAAGTCTACCGATGGCGATTTCGTCCCCATGACGCCGCACACGCGCCGCGACGCCCTTGCGGTCTCGTTTGGCACAAGTGGTGGTGCTGAGCGCCTCGTCGCGACCCCGGGCGGTGTCGAGGTTGTCCAGCAGCGGTCTCTGCGCGGTTCCACCGTAGGCAAGGAGACTGCTGTGCTTTGGCTGGGCGGTGCAGACTACATTGTCGGTCTCATTCCCGACGTAGACCGTTTCTGGGACTCACAATCAAGATGTGCTTCTGGAGGCGGCGGCGGCGGCGGCAACCTGTTCTCAGGTACTCGGCCAACACGAATGATTCGCCTGCAAGACCTTAATGCCAGCTTACAAGGCGAGCGGTGCTGTGGTGCTGCTATTGTCTCCTGGCTGCCCAAGCAGTCCAAGCCTTTTCACCAGAGCCGGGACGACGACGACGAAGAGGACGAGGACGAGGAGAAGCCTTCCAAAGACCAGCTCCTTGAGATCATTGTGCAGGGCGAGAGCCGTCTGGTGGCTGTTCACGAGAGCAACGAGGACTCTGCAGTTGGCGGCCTGACCACGCGCCTCCTTGCCGCCTCGGCAGCACGTAAGTGCACTGCCGACACTGTGACAAGCGCCATCGTCACAGAGCCCCGCACGCGCAAGCCAGGAACCGTCAAGTTCGACCTGGACTCGCTCCCACCGCGCAGTAACACCGGCCTGCGGAAGCCGCTGATTCCTGGCGGCGCAGGAAGCACACCGCGCCGGCCAGCCCTGACACAGTCACTGTTTGACGCACCTGGTGCAGGCGCCTCATCGCAGTCGGCCCTTACACCGCAGAAGCCACTGTCACACCGCTCCCTGTTTGATGAGAACGAGGTGACGCTAACAATGAGCATGATGCGGCCACCGGCACAGAAGCGGGCAGCGATTCCCGATTTTGCCTTTGCGGCAGAGCTGGAGAATGCGGCCAACGCAACCGACGACGAGGAGGTAGTGCAGGAGCGCAACATTGAAGAGGAGATGCTCGATATCATGGAGATTGACCGCGAGCTCGAGGCCATGGAGGGCCGGCGCGACGGTGGCGGACACAACATCTTTTTTGAGAGCGCCTAGGAGGCTTCAGAGGGTGACAGCGAGGAGGGTTCAGAGCCGGCACGGCGACCGGATACCACAAGGGCATCGGGAGAGCCTCAGGACAACCCCCAAGGTGATGTGTGCTAGGGTACATAGGACCGCCCTTCGCTCCGTGGTGGCGCCCTCGATATTATACCCGAGGAGGAGGGCGAAGGAGGAGAAGACACAGTGGAGCCGCAAAACGAAGAAAAAGAAGAGGGGGAAAACATGAGAGGAGACGAAGCCGACGGTGACGACCGTCCCGTTGTCACTGTCGAGGAAGTCGAGAATGCCTCCGAAGACTGTGCATTTACAGTCACGGGCGGAGAAGAACAGTATATTCTCGACATGGCGTCTTCGTTATACCTTCTCAGAACGGCTCGCAAAAGAGCACACAGCCGGCCGCGCTATGACTTGATAAAAGAATTTGGCCACCTCAATCACGACGTGGCTTATATCCGCAAAGTGCACCGCGACTATCGCATGGCAAGACAATCTACTCTGAAGGAAGTGCAGAAGAACCAACGTCGTATTGCCCTGCTTGCGATACATGAAAAGTCCAAGATGCCCAAGAGCCCTCCGCCCAACCCGCAGTTTGGTGTGCCCCAGCCGGGTGAGGATATCGAGATATACGAGCGCGGGCCGCGGCTGAGGCCCGAAGACTTCAACCATACGCGACTGCACCAGCCGGAGATTGCATTTTTCAAGCGGTGCCAGAAGTTGAAGGAGCAGGGGAAACAGTCGTTGCTATACCGCCTTGCCAAAAGACAAGGTGACCAGGACAGCAAGGCACTGCTCAAGTCGGCTGTTGCAAACTCGCAACGCGTAAAGCCGCTCATGTTCACAGAGATGGATTGTGCCATGCCGGGCGACGTGGTTGTGACAGCCGAAAATATAATCCACTTGTCCTTGCTCAAGACTGAGCTGTTCCAGAAGCGGGTCCTCGACGTTCTGCATTTTGCGCGCCAGCCAATGCTGAACCCCAGGGGCACGCCGCGGCTGCTGCCGCGCCTATCGCTTACCGGCAGCGCGGCCGTGATGCCGATAACGCAGATGGGCCCTTCGTGGGCGCCGCCATACTCGAGCACCGAGGTACCGTGGTGGGCAGCGGCAGAAGCCCTGATCTGTCGAGAGCACATGAGGGAGAGGTTAGGGAAGCAGCCGAATGGCTGCAAAAACAAACGCGTTGTGGGCAGGTCCGTGTCGCGGTCGCCTCCGCCACTATCATTAGCGCCGCCGCCGCCGTCGCCGTCGCCGCGTCTACCGGTGCCGCCTGACACGCAGTCGATCATGGAAACCGAAAAGAGCCCGAAACGAAAGCGCGGTGCGGGTGGGGCGGAAGCCACCCCGAGATACGTTGGAGCCGGCCCGGTGCATGATACCCAGATGACAAGTGGAGGCGAAGACGAAGACGACGACGACGAGGATGACGACGGGGACGACGAGGGCAGCAAGTACATGTTGGCAGCTGCCAATACGGCGGCCGAGAAAGGCGCGGAGATTCCATCCAAATGGCTTGACACGCAGGCGCCACGGTGCGAAGCCGACTGATGCTCTCTGCTTTTTTTCTTTGCTCTCTGGTCTGCTCTCTGCTTCTTTGCCCTGCTCTCTGATCTGCTCTCTGGTCTGCTCTCTGCTTCTTTGCCCTGCTTTCTGATCTGCTTCTCTCCTTATCACTCTCGTCCCCCCCCTTATACTCCATTGCTTGCCAGAGTATATTTTAACTCGTCTACGGTTTGTATTATTGTTCATCGCCCATTGTTTTTTTAAAACTCCTAGCATCTATAGCGAATACCATGCTTTCCCTTCTTTTCCTTTGTCGGCCCGTGAGATGAAATACTCTGTACCCAAATGCAATCCCGCACGGCATGGTGGAGCACAAGGCCAATTCAATCCTTGTTCCAGGCTCTGTATTCCGAGCGGCAGATCAACATCGAGCCAAAGCGAGCCGGCGATGCCGGTCGTCCAGTCTCTGAGCGAGTCAACGACTCGAGTCTACGGAGGCTGACGACGGACCGAGCGGACCCGTCTCATAGTCTTTACTCAGCGACACGGGTGTCTTTACGACACACTGTCACTCTGACTTGTCCTGACTTGTCTTGACTTGTCGGTGGCTGTTTTGAAGAGACCCGCGTCGGTACATTACTTATTGCTCTTCTTAATTCTTTCCTTTCTCTTCTTTCCTCCTTCTTTCCTTGCATATTTATCTTAGTGACATCTCTTGCCATGGGAGCCAAGCAATCCTCTGGTCGCTGTGCCGCCGTGTTGTGACGGCCAAGTATGGCCAAGCGTTTTGGGCTGATGCGTAGTTTTGCATACGATTTTCACTCGTTGCAGTGTCTCCAGTGATACTTGTCTACATTGCAGCCTGTTGGGGTCTGGACTTCTAGACCGGAGTCGTCGGAATGATCACCCTCCTCTTCATTTGTAGTTTTCGTCTTTGGTCTTATATTTTATCGTATTCACCATTGAACAACACAAGGTCCATCAACAGGGTTGGTACAGAACCGACGTGGCCGTCAGGCATTAAGCATTCGCAGTAGCATCAGCATTGATTGGCGTTGACGTGTCTCTGTGAGCTGTTGACTCTGCATACTCTGCATACAAGTCTTACGACGTGCTTGTACCTGAGAATATGGGGAAGCGTCTGGCTCTGCGAGAGACTAGGCCAGGACCATGGGGCGGCTGGATGGAGAGCAAACTTTGATGAGGCCCAGTTTTGGGTCCACCTCCAGGCTGGGATTGTTATTGACAGAGTACTCGTACACTGCATGAGGCGAGTCGAGGCGAAATCATTCCAGATGGTGATGGCTGACGTGGATGAGAAAGGAGAAGGGGAGAAGCTATGAGACGAAGTTGGCGGCATCGAAAACGGACGAGTGTCGATATCTAGCATCTACATCTACACAGCTGCACAGACATCCACGCATCTACCCATCTACACATCATTGTCGACGGATAACGCCGGCAAAGACACGAGTCGATGCCCCGTTGTCGCCGCCCGGCCCACTCTCGACGAGACCCAAGCTCCCCCAAATGCAGAAGTGCAGAAATGCAGAAATGCAGAAATGCAGAAATGCAGAAATGCAGAAATGGAGAGAGCGTGATTCCAGAACGTGAAGAATGTGAGCCAGAGAAATGGTATTAACACCAGTCGAGGGCAAGGCGCTCACGTGCTGCAGCATCTAGCTGCCGTTCATCCAATGTGTCTGGTTTCTTTTAATAGATCGGTAATATTAGCCAGACCTCGTATCCAGGTGCATACACGGGGTATTTTAGACAGCGGCAGAAATAGAATACATATAAAGTACAACGGTGCATTGCAGTCATCTACGGGCCTTGATTTCCGCTGCGACGTCTTGTGCCGGTATTTTTGGCCGACGGTGAATTGGATGCAGATATATTTACACGCACACAACAGCGCACGATAGGCTAAGTAAGCATTCTGGATGCAATGGGTTGACACCGTGACGTCCCAAAACAGGTTTCCACTTAGTCAGCACGGTCGGCACGCCGCATCACACGAGCAATCCCTGGCCACGGCATTGACGAGCGCGGCCTCGGTCTCGAGTCTACTTCTGCTCGCTCAACGGCACTATGAGCGATTTGGCCTGCACACATCTTATCTGCTGGTGTTTAGTATTTACACAAGCACGCATCCTAGCCCTGGCCTGCGTGGTCCCGACTACGAGCCGGTGCTGATGCAATGCGGGATATCTCGACGGGCTAAAAGATAACGACATTGGACGAGACCAAGACGAGAGCGACGACGCAGAGGATTGCCATATGACTGTCGATAGGATCTTGCACTGGTGATCGCTGACTAGTCTTCTGCCGCCTCGTCCCCTCTTTGACACCACGACGATCCGTTTCAGGAAGAGCAAAAAGGAAGAAACAAAGACAGAGGCAGAGAGAGGCCACCCGTGTCTCGCCCTCTTCCTCTCGTTGCTCTAGTTCTTTTTGTTGCTCTCTCCTTTGATGCAATGGCTCCTGAGATCACACTCTGCGTGTACGAATCTGCCCTGCCTGACCCTGAATTTGAACTTGTTTCGTTTTGGCAGACTGCCATTCTCGAGAGACATTGCACGCGTACAGTACGGAGTACTTTGATACATGCATACATAGATACATGCCTGTCCATACTCTGTACTCTGAATATACGCCGTACGTCGTACCCCAAGACTATATTTTCCTATTTACGCAATGGTCGGAGGCTAGGCATAAAAGACGAGATATATCTGCTACATGCGTGGGCAGGCTGTGCAAGTTCCTTGACTGTGATTGCGACAAGCTTTGCTTCTCTTCCCTGGCAGAGCCTGCGCTTTGTCTCCGTGGTAGTCTCTGCTGCAGTCTCTATCTTGATTCTTTCTCCTGCCGTGGGCTTTCTCCTCTTGACTCTTATGCTTCCGTCCTCGGTCCCCTGCCGTCAGTGTGCAAAAGATATCTTATGTACTCCGTATGCCACCCCTGAACTGCTCTACACTCGTAGAGCTTGACACAGAACACGGTGCTGCTGGAGAGATGCCTGCACTGTGCACTGTCCGCCGTCTCTGCGCGAGTCAATTTCTCTGTTTTTCTCCTCTTCCTCCCTAGATGCCAGTGCATCCCTCTTTCGAGTACTTTGCCCTCTTGGCTGCCTTTGACCCCGACTCTTTGGCTCTTTGGCTCTTTGGCTCTTTGACTCTTTGCTCTTTGACTTCTTTATGCCTCTTCTTCCTGCTCCTCCTCTTTGGCAGCACAAAGAATTAGAGTCAAAGCAATCCAAGTTAAAAATAACACTGCACCGACGGCAGGGCGCCACTATTCATCTCGGCTCCCGAGCTGTTTCCGTTGAGGATAGCTGCGACGCTGTAAATAAACACTGTAACATAGATGTACCTCGCACCCAGTTTTGCATGGGCGGTACATACCACAGAGCGTCCAGCGACGCGTGGTGCAATTTTAGACACTGCCCAGCCTTTTAATCCTTGATATTTCACTCGTCATCTATTGACTCTAGTTGGCCAGACCACACCGTCCTCCGTCTGCTCTGATTCACTCCGTACTCCGTATTCATACGAGCGAGTATTCACATGAACACATTGGCTATGTAAGCATACACAAACGGTATCCCTTGCTCTTGGCTGTTCGAGGACGTGTCGGTGATGACTCCTGGTTTCATGATTCTTCCTCCACAGACCTCTTGAAAACCACCATCAGTTGGTTGGTTGTTTCTATTATCCCACCACAGACACTTCGCAGGAGGCATTGTGATGTGACGAACGGCGGCATACAAGCGATCAATTGGCCGTCATGTCGTGCCGTCGATGCCACCCGTCGACTGCTGTATTACATACGCAGGACGCACCTGTGCAGACACCCGCTTCACCGTACTCGTAACTTGCTTGTGATGCTCACACTACACTGTATGCTTATTCAGGATCGTCACATCTCCCCCTGACGAGCCCTGTCGTCTTGATGCTGGCCCTTGTTTTATTGTGCTATCTCTAATATCCTCTCTGCCTCTGAACCTGGTTTGTCTAGTTGTTGAATTTATCGAGTTTATCGAATTGTTCCGTAAACACTTGCTACCGCGTTCTAGCCAACCACAGCGGTTGATCAGCAGGGGAGCCCCACACCTCCTGGGCTCTCGCCATACCATTGGCTGTGACCCCTGCACATAAGACCCTCCCGGCTAGCTATATTGGGCCGTCTTCAAACGGTGCGTACCCGTCTCACTGAATGAGAGGGCGAGTACAACAGTACTTTTGGCAAGTACCTGCGTCGCGCCAGACGATAGCGCCAGGCACCGTCTCAGGGACGAACCAAAGGTGCGCACCTGTGTGTATTACGGAGTCTGGGCGTGTGTGCGTGTATCTTATCTAAAAATTGGGACGAAATCTTTTCGCATTCGCCTCCGTGTATTTCGTTGTTTATATTCAGTACTGACATCGCTTCGTCGAGTCAGCATCCCGGGCCTGTGAATGGCTTGTGTCGCGACGCTTGTCAACGAGTACGACGTACTCCGACGAATGCCTGCACCCTATTCCGTCTGTACTCCGTATGGCTGCCCTGCTAATTACGCACCTCCGTTTGCTCACCGTTTCTCCCGGCCGTTCCTTCCCTGTCAGGTGCAATATCCTTTTAGGAATGAGTTGTCGACACGACCCACCAATACTCCGTGCGGCCAGGGCCCAGAGTCGCACCTTCCCCCCCCGTCCAGTCACTAGTCACCCACCTCTAGAGCATATCTTGCAGATTAGGCTCGCTTTCCACTGTGGTTTTCACGCTATTCCCACTAACTTGCTCCCTCCTCTTCGACCCGTGCTGCCGTGTTTATTTCTCGTTTAAATACACATTATATTTGATCATGGTTTTCCTGTATTCCTGGCCTGCACGGATAGTCGAGAAAGAGGATTAAGGGGAGCGAGAAGCATAACAACACAATCGTCGTCGAGCGTTGGCTTCTCATGGGCTCTCTGTACTCCGTACTCTGTACTCCGTATCCCGTCTTATGCTCAGTGGGGTTCCGTCTCTGCTTGCCCTCGCCCTCCTGCCTCCTGCCTTCCGTAACAGTCCAGAGTCACAGGCCCCATCTGCCCCATCCCCACCACCCAACTGGTCGTTCCTTCCTGTTCCTTGTCTTGTGCCCTTGTACTCTTGGTTGTACTCCTCGTACCTGCTCGCTGCCTTGCCCGCCTAAAGAGACTTGTGACCATGTACAGTGTGTGCAGCGTGTACAGTTTCTTGGCTCCTTCCCTTGCTGCTGGCCCCTTCCTTCCCCTTTTCTCACTTTCCTCTTCCACTCGCCTCTTTCCATGCTCCACCTCCACCCTCGTCTTTCCACTTTGTCTTCCCACTCCTCTTTCCTCTTTCCACTTTCCCTCCGTTTCCTTTTCCTTCCCTTTTCCCTTTTTCCCTCTTCTTTTCGTCTCTCGTCTTTCGTCTCTCGTCCTGCTTCTACCGCCCACTCTCCTTGACTCTCCTTCCCTCCTCTCTTCACGAGATCTTTCACTCCTTTCAACAAAACCACTCCAACGCCCATCCACGCTGTCCTACGACAACCTACATTCGTTTTAACACACCCTTTGATTGCTATTTTGTTTTTGTTCTCCTTTCCTTTCGTCGACCTCCTGTCCGTCTCCTCAACCTTTCCGATCACTGTCCATCGTACCATCATCTCATCGTCGGCCACCATCAACCATCGCGTCGACTTCAAAAGTCACAAGCCATCCCTCGATCGACACTGACGATATTCACTTTGTCGACGCCGACTACGCGACTAGATCCGATCACGATCACATCACGACTCGTTTCAGACGACACTGTTGGGCCTTCAATGTCTCGGCAGCTGTAAAGTTAAGGGAATACCCGACATCGACGACGACACCCCCCAAGAAGAGCAACTCGATTGCATCATCCTCAAACAACACTCGCTTTCCACAACCACTTTCTACTTCGATCATCTAGACGGAGGACTCGAATCCAATCGTGGCAGGACCAACGAAGTTTCATCCAGCACCACATCGGCACGCACGCGTCGATCTCTCTCTAAAATAACAAGATCTCAACCAAAGCAATAAATCAAACCATGAAGTCTCTTACAGTACTCCGCCTGGCCGCTGCTGCCGGCCTCGCGGCCACGGCCTCCGCCGCAGGCACCGCGACGATGGGCGTCGAGCAGCCATCATCAGCACCCATCTACAAGCAGCCAGTCGTCCAGGGTTGCTTCTCGTCCGCCGGCGACCTCGTCTTCAACTCGTCCCAGACCTTCAACTCGCGTGGCGAGTGCGGCCAGACCATCTGCCAGGCCATGGGCGCCTACGTCGCCGCCTCCAGCGCCGGAGACAAGTGCTACTGTGGCAACACCTACCCGGCAAACAGCACCCTAGTCGACGACAGCAAATGCAACTCGCCCTGCACCGGTTACGGCCAGGATGCCTGCGGTGGCGATGGCTTCTACACCGTCTACAACACCGGGCTCAAGCTTTCGGGCATCGCCTACGCCGACGATGACGGTTCGTCGTCCTCTTCCTCGTCTCCTACTGCTGCGACCTCGACCAAGGCGACCTCGGTCGCGACCACCGTCGTCGGCGGCCAGACCGTCTTCGTTACCCAGACCAGCGATTCGAATTCGTCGTCAAAGAAGTCGAGTAGCAACACGGCGGGCATTGCGGGCGGCGTCGTCGCCGGTGTCGTTGTCGTTGCCGCGATTGTTGGTGGTGTCTTCTTCATGCTGCGCCGCCGCCGCAACCGCGAGATCGAGGAGGAGCACCGCCGCAACGCTGCCGTCAATGCCTTTTTCAACGGCGCCAGCAAGGCCCCGAGCACCAGCGGCGAGTTCAGCTCTTCGGACGCAAGGCTGGACCCAGTGATGGCACAGCGCCGCATGAGCGACGGCAGCATTGCCGACAACGAAGACTATTCCAGAAGGATCCTTCGGGTATGTATTTCACCTTGAATTATTTCTCCCTGTCTCTCATCTATAGGACTGGACCAAGCTAACAGTACAGGTCACCAACGCATGAGCATCGCCTACGCAACTGCCATCTATCCCTCTCCCCCGGGTTCACGACGACGCACGATCTTTTTGTCTGTAACACCTGCTTTTATATCTTTTTTATTCTCAATTCTCAATCTTATACTCTCATTCTATTACCAACTCGATCTCTCGACTTCCGTCTTCTTTTTTTTATTTATCACCCTTGTACCATCGGCATACTCGGCGTTTTGGGAGGGTCTTCGAACTCTTGTTTCTTTTCTGTCCTTTTCCTTTTCGTCTTTTTGTCTTTTTTTATCCTCCTCGCCACCACCACCACCACCTCTTTTATCCTCCTGTCGAAGACGTCTAAAAATGTAGTCGACTGTCTGTGCTTGCTTTCCGTCTTTTGCTTTATTTGCTTTGTTTTGCAACATCTGCCTTTAGCTCTATTTCATTTGTCTGCCTTTCTTGGTATCTGCCGATGGTCAATGCTATTTATTTTGCCTTTTCCAACCTCTTGAAACCGGGCGGGCGTCTCTCTCTCAGCCAACCTCAACCCCAAAATCTATATCATATCAACACTCCTTCAAATCTAGCCTCTCCCTATTGTTACTTTGACCGCTGCGCCTCTGCCCTATCATCTTGCAGCTGATGTCTAGAGAGCGGACGGCTCAATTGACTATATCGAACCTAGCTTGACCAGCCATGCTTTGAGTTTTTGCGTGATGCGAGCCGTGCTCGTGATAATGACTGATGCCAAAGATAAACACGTTTGCGATATTAACAAGGCGTGAGTAGATTGAATGTATACGAGTGACGGGTGCCATGGTGACTACTGAGTATGACCGGGATGATGGCTTGTGAAACAAGGCCGAGTTCCACTTGTTTAGCATTATCACCAGGCTGTGGCACGTACGTACGGACGGAGACATACAACACTATTCCGGGCCGCACCTCTCGACACTCCCGACCGCTCTCGGTGCTACCACCTCTCGACACTCCCGACCGCTCTCGGTGCTGCCGCCTGCCCGACCGCGGCACCACCTTGGCTGATCTATACAGAGGACCGGCGCCGCCGCCGAGCCGTCCTTTTCGTACGGCCTTGTCCCGCTCTTGCACCTGCCCACCAGTCCCGTGGCTCACCCACGATGCATGCCACCTGGCACTGCTCGTACAGCCACTCTGGTCCGCTCGGCCTTGGCCCATCGTCTCGACAGCGTGCGAACGACACTCACGCCAATGCGCGCTGTCTCGTTCTTCGTCGCAGGCTCCCATGAGAGATGCTGCATGCCTCTTGGCTACAGCCGGACCAGCGCCACCAGTGCCGGCGACAACGAGTGCCGCCCTCGACAGCCCATGGCCGACACCGTTGACAACGCGGACGACGTCGTCCAAGCAATTGCATATCGCCGAACCAGGGCTATTTGCACCTGCGGGCCCTGTCATCATCGCCGTGCCACGGCCAAGAAGCAAGGAAGTGCCGATGACGCTGCTGTTGGGTGGCTATGCTGACACTGCATTCGCGATGCTACAAGAGACTGCATGTAGGGAGGTAGGATATAGGATCTGCCTAGCACGCTGCCTATGCCGATCGCCTTGTTTTTTTCGGGCATATCTTGTTTATCAGCGTATCGGATGGGGCAAGCCGGTTCAGCATGCCGCATCGTGGACAGCCGGTACGGCGTTGGCAATGCACTTGGTGCACCTTTCACGACTCGCAAGCATGTTGGGGTGTGCTGATTTCTCTGTTCTTATAACCACGGTAGATACGCAGCATCTATCTCGGAATGTTCACGCTCACACCGGGCGCGGCGCCTTCGGATAGTGCCACGAAGCAAGCCAATGGCAAGCCTTGTGCAGGCAGCCGAGCGTATGCGCACAGGCAACCCGCCTGCGAATTGTACAAAGTGCAGCCCGCTGCACGAGTCGGTGTTTCGGGGACTCCACCAGCCCGAGCTACTGACGCGACTATCCGATGCAGTCGGGTGTTGACAGGTGTCAGGTGATGAGCGGGACATGCAGATGTGCATGCGACGGCGATCGTGACGACGATCGGCACTGGCGCTCGGAAACTGGCGCTCGGAAAATAGCGCGATGCATATGCAATGGAGGAGACACAGGCCAGGACGCTGCGAAGCCACTGTTCGTTTTTATGCGAGCCAGGCTCCAGCTCGCTTGGCGTGCCGTCCGGCAGCCGTCCAAGAGCCCCCGGACGCCTTCCGTGTCTCGGCGTCTGCATTTACTACCAACCATGTTCGCAAGCTTATGAGCTCGTAAGGGACCAGACCAGCTGATCCTGTGTCCTTTTTGTGTGCTGTTGGGGGGTTTTGAGAGGGAAAGGAACAAAGAACATCCCTTGTGTGGCGATATTGAACGGTCTAGTCTTAGTCTCTCGCCTTTCGTCTCTCGGCTTTATTTAGTCTTTCGTCTTTCGCCCACGAGACAAGACGAGACACGCGTGACACGGCCGTGATGGGGCCAGGACAGTTGACAAATACAGTTAGAGACGGGCTCGGCCTGCGTTCTCTGCTAGTCTGCTAGTGTACCTCGCCGCTGGGAATGGCAGAGTACGGAGTATTTTTTTGGTGTGGTGTGCGGTTCCCGGTTTCGATGTTTCGACGTTTCGATATTTCGATGTTTGGACCAGACCGGATTCGCCTAGATACGGATGCACCACGATCACGGGCTTTTGGCATCGATCTCGGTCTGCTCCGTCCTGCGTTCGCTCTCCTCTCGGAGAGATGCCGGATAGGACTAGCGACATGAGGGTGCAGTAGGGTCAAACACATGCATGCAGAGCGAGAGAAGTAGCAGAAGTAGAAGTAGAAGTAGAAGTAGCAGAACAGCAGACCGGTGCAGTGCAATCCGCGTATGCGCGTGCTAGCTGCAGCGGATGCAGGCATGCGTCGCCTCGGCGGTAGCTTCGTCTGGCTTGTCCTGCTGGCTGCCGTCGCACCGTCTTACATAATCCCTTTCGAAACGCAGGACAATACCCGCCTGCCACGGTCGCAGTCGCAGCCGGGCCGTCGACCATTGGCCACACAGACGACACCGACAACACAGACAGCAGAGTCGCAGTTGCATGAACAAGAAGACCCGCTGCCTCGGATCTGGGCCTGAAGGACCTCAAACAAGGCAGCGTAGTCTACGGAGCACGGAGCAAAACGTGGCGATGCAACTAGTTTTGTGTTGGAGGCCATAGGGGACGTCACTTTGGGCTATTTAGAGCTATTTAGAGCTATTTGGGGCTATTTGGGGCTATTTCTACTGGGGCTGCTGGGGGCTACTGGGGCGACTCGGGCTACTGGGTCGTTTTGGGGGCCTCCCGCTTTGCCCGCCGCTGTTAGTGAGAGCAGAAGGCCAGGCAGGCGTGGCAGGGTATTTGCGTATCTGCGTATTTGCGTATTTGCGTACTCCGTATCTACGACGTACTCCATACTACGACGTACCATGGTACGCAGGACGACTGCTGCGGGCGACTACTACAGTTTCTCCAGTTCGCCGGACTGGACCTGGGCTGACGGGGCGTCATGCGTCCAGACGGGCTCCTTCCGGTTTGGTATGGGCAGAGTCTCCATGGCTGGTGGCCCCATCGTCAGCGTCTCCCTAGCCTAGCTGTTCCCAGCCCAGCAGCCCAGTTGTTCGTTGTCCCCGTCGTCTCCGTTCCCATGTCCCTAGTCGTCTCCATCGGCTCCATCGTCCATCGTCTCCATCGGCTCCATCGTCTCCAGCAGCAATCTCCACAGTCCAGTCCAGGCAGTTCGAGGCAGCTCTTCCCATGGTCGATGGCCGCCTACTCCGTGATGGGCACAGGGGCAATTCTGGGCAATTCTGGGCAGGGAAAAACGGGCACGAGACAAAGACGGCGGCGCGCACGACAGCTGAAGTGAACCACGAACAAAGGCTGGCGATGTGAGTCAGGGACGGTCTTGTGTCTTCTATCTTTTATGTATTGCGAATGAATCAATGATAATGCTAATGAATCAATGCTAATGTAATGCAATGCCATTGTCCCGTGACCAGACCCCCTCGACAGGCCACCTCTCCAACAACCTGGTCTTGGCGCCCGCGTACGACGACGTGCAACGTAATATTGTGATATTGATGGTCTCGTATGCTCTCTGGCCTGCATCTTGTCTTTGATTGCTATTTACGACGAGTATTGCTTGTATGGACCAT
This sequence comes from Ophiostoma perfectum, assembly GCA_029298845.1. Taxonomy (NCBI): domain Eukaryota; kingdom Fungi; phylum Ascomycota; class Sordariomycetes; order Ophiostomatales; family Ophiostomataceae; genus Ophiostoma; species Ophiostoma perfectum. The sequence continues at coordinate 25,986 of JANSLV010000043.1, forward strand.
GGACAGCCAACCCCTGCTCGGCGTGGTCCGTCAACGTCTTTGCCCGTGCGTCTGCTCCGTGTGTCTGCCATCTCGGGCCAGCCCCTTTTGGGCAACCTGACTCTCGTCATCTCAGTACTGTCCCGTAGAGAGAGTACCACTCTCTACTCTCTCTACCCCCTCTCTACCACCCTACCGACCTTTTTCTACTTGTCGTTGAATCCCCATTTCGCTTGCTCGATCTCGCCCATCTCTGCACCAATCTTCAATACCCTTTCTTTCCTATCCTATCCTTTCCTTTCTTGCTGTTTGTTGTTTTCTCTCGCTTTATTCTTCTTTCCTTTCTTTTTCGTCCTGTTAGCCGCTCTCTCTCATACTATCGTCCCCTCTTTCTCGCTTTCTCTCTTCCTCTCTTCCTCTCTTCCTCTCTTCCTCTTTCCTCTGCGCGCCTTATTTCCTTTCTCGTCGGCTTGCCGCCCAACTTTGGCACCTGACGACCAGGGAGGTTGTATATCGTCGTATCGTAATTACTCTAGTGTTTTTATTCTCGCTAGTCTTCTATCAGGCTTCTCTCTTTTATGACATTTAATACTCTCTACTCGTACCTCCTTAATTCACACTTACGGAGTAATTACTCTCTCTCCCAATCCATCAATCTCCGTCTGCCTTTGCCTTTTTCCTCTTGTCTTTCTTCTCTTTCTCCTTTTTCTTTTCTCTCTTATAATTGTTTATTGTCTTTATGATCAAATAGACTCGCCCCTCATTCTTTATTCTATTGGTGATTCCATTGTTCACAATATTGAACTCTCGTCTTTCGTTTCTCGTCTTCTCGTCTTCTCGTTTCTCGTCTTCTCGTTTCTCGCCTTCTCTCTACCCTGTCTACCCTGTCTCCTGTCTATTTTCGTATTCCGTTATTGTCACTGTAAACCTATTCTCTACTCCGTTATTGTCGCTGCAAACCTATTCTCTACTCCGTTATTGTCGCTGTAAACCTATATTCTCTACTACAACCCCCCAACTATTGCCGGCTTCCTCCATCTTACGATGGTCTTATAGCTCCTCGTATGGCTCAGGCCTGGCCAGACTCCTATTCCTCCTCGCCTCTCCCTCCCTTTCTTTCGTCCCCTGTCGTTCCTTTATTCGTCTCTTCGCTCTTCGCTTCCCTTGTCTTCTCGCTTCCTTGTCTCTTTGCTCTTCTCCTCTCTTTGATCCTCTCTTGCTCCTCTCTTGCTCCTCTCTTGCTCCTCCTCTCGATTCCATCTCGCCATATCCTCTACCCCCTCCCTCCACGCATTCCTTTGTTCCTTGTTTTACCAACAACACCCCTTTCTTTCATCATGGCCTCCATCTATTGTTTTATCGCTTCTCTTTCTGATTATTCCATTTAATATCTGCTTATCTTTTATTCATCTGACTCCCGTCTCCCTATCACACCTCTGCATCTGCCCCTCACCTGCGTTTTCCTTTCCTCTTCAGGAATCTCGCCGACCTGCAGCAATAACACCGCGCCTGCATTAGTTTTGTGTGCATATGTAGTAATAACGTGTGCATGTGTGTGTGCGTGCGTGTTATGCATTCGTTGTGTAGTAATGTTCCTGGTGTATTGATTGTGTTTGGCAGGGTCTTGTCTCTGTCTCGTACTTTTCCAACCGATATCCGGTATTTCCTTTTGGCTCATTCTTTTCTTTCTGTCTTTCTTCTTTCTTTCTTTCTCTCTCTTCTAACATTCATTTCCCTTCTCGTGTTCTCCTCTTACTTTCATCTCTCATCTCTCATCTCTCATATCTCGTCTTGTCTTCTCATCTTCTCTCCTCTCCCCCCTCTCTCCCCTCTCTCCTCGTCTTCGCAATCGCGTCGTTGCTTTCTCCATCTCGCTCTGCTCACCCTGGCCGCACTTGCCATTTCTGTAAGGATGTACATGGCAAGCACCCGCTCCTTCCCTACCCTAGGCTGACCCGACAGAACGACCAACAGCAAAGTCTCAAAGCAGAAGTCGACCGGACCCGTTTTTATCTGCACTCATTTATTTTATTTCCTTTTTATTCTCAAATCTTTTTATTATATCTACATATTAAATACCATCAAATAAAATTGCAATAAAAATAAAAATAATAAAAATGAAAATAAAAATGATTTCTCCTGCTGCTCGTGCGTCTTCACCTGCCTCGTGCTCCTTCTGCTCGTCCCTTGCGCCTTCCTTCTCCTTGCGGACGCCGTGCCTGCTCTTGCCTTCGCCCTCGCTCAACGCCGTAATACCGCAATACCACAAAACCGCAATACCTCACTGGCTCTTTCCGTCTGCGATCAAAGTACCCTCACCTCACACCTGCGCCCAGACGAGACTCCAGACCTCCACTCGGGACCCATCCTGTCATCCGCTTTCCACATTCCACCTCTACTCTCTACCTCTACCACCTCTACCACCTCTACCTCTCTCTACCTTACCACCTCTACCTTTACCACCTCTACCTTACCACCTCTACCACTCTACTCTACTTTGCCCTCTCTCTTTCCGTCATCCAGCTCATTGTTGTTTCTATTCCGCCCTCTTCCCTCCTCTTTCTGGTCTGCCTCTCTTTTCTTCTTTCCTTGCTTCCCTTCCTCCTCGTCGAGTACCCTCCTCTACCACTCTACTCTCCTCTCTACTACTCTACTCTCCTCTCTACCACTCTACTCTACTCTCTGCTACCCTCCTTCGTCCCCTACTACGCTACGCTCTCACTCTACACTCTACTCTACTCTATTCCTCCACTACCTCCAACTCGCAAGCCCCGCGCCGTTGCTCTCGTGCCCGTCTCCGCCTCCCACCGGCTCAGACTCTCCTTGATTCGACTCTACGACTGCCTTGTCGACGCTTTGCACTCTACTATAGAATCTCCTCTACGCTTCTTTCCCCCTCTCTCTTCCAGCCGGCCGGGCCGCCCCCAACGTCATCCCTCTTGCATCGCCTCGCCTTGCCTCGCCAATCTCCAATCTCCAATCTGTCTAGACTCACTTGTCACCCTCGCCCCATCTCGTCACATCTCTCATCTCGCATCTCGCATCTCGTCACCTCACACCGCAGATGGTTTTCGCCACCTCTAGGCTGGCCGCCCGTTGGCGCGTCTAATCTATACCCCAATCCACCAATCCGATTCCATCTCCTACTAGCACTGCTGGTACATCGACACCATGGACTCGGTCAAGTTCGTGCCGCCTGGCGGCCACCGGGCCTGCCTCAGCTGCTCCGCCGCCAAGGCTAAATGCGTCTTTTCAGACGACGCCGAAGTGTCCGGCGGCGATGCGCTCGGCTTCATCACCGGCGGGCCCGATGACTTTATCAACTCCAGTGCTGTCGACATGCAGCCCTCGCAATCCAACTCCGGCCTCGACGGCACGCCGGCCATTCCGCGCTGCCAGCGCTGCGAGCGCCTCAACCGTGACTGTCTGCTCCCCACACGCCCGCGCAAAAAGCGCCGCGTCGGCACTCTCAAGCCCGGTATGCGTGCCGCCAGCACCAGCACCTTCAGCACCAGCACCTTTTCGGTAGCCCCCCAGAATACTCAGAATAACCACAACCAAAGTCTAACCCAGAAAACGTCCCTCTCGAATCTATCCACCACCTCCAGCCTCGATCCCGGCTTCTCGCCCGCCAAGCCCGCGCGCATGCCCTCGATGCCAAACATGCGCTCGTCCATGCCGCCCGCCAGCCAGTCGCACAGCGGACACAACACCCCAAAACGCTCGCCCGCAACGCCCGTCTCCTTTCCCTACCAGCTGCAACAGATACCGTCTATCGCGAGCGTCATGCCCGACAGTTCGGGCTCAACAACACCACAACCTTATCCTCACGTGCCACCACAACATCAACAGCAACAGCAGCAACATCCGCAACAACAAAATCACCAACAATATCACCAACAATATCCGCAACTACCGCCATCGCACATGCAAAACATACAGACCATGCAGAACATGCACATGTCCTCAGCCATGTCGACGACCACGACTACCATGCAGTCCTTTGCGCCTGCTTCCCCCGGTGCCGCCGCGAATGCTACTAATATGGCCGCGGCGCCGCTAACCATTGACCCCAGCCGGCTACGGCCCTACGGATCACCGTCCATAGCGCACATCTCCCCGCCAAGGCAATACCAGGCCATTCCTCCTCCTCAGCAGTTACAACAACCACAGCAACCACCGCAGGAAGCGCCATTACCATTACCAACTCCACAGGCGTCCCAGGTAACGCCAGCCGGACAGACACCAGCGCCCGCCGCTGGCCCCGGCGCAGGTGCGGGTGTTTCACCTCCGCAGGTCTCTGCCCTCTCACAACCCGGAGCACAGAATCCCCACCAAATTATGATCGACTCGGTGTTTCGCATGGACGAGCGCGAGGCTGAGGAGCTCCTGCGCTTCTACCGCGACGCCTACAGCAGTTTCAACCCCTACATGGAGCCGCCACCGGTGAGCATGCGCGTCGCCGAGCTGCAGGCCCAGAAGCCTCTTGTCTGGATCGGCATCGTCTTTGTCACCAGCTTCCACGACTTTGAGCGCCAGAACAAGCTCGGCCGCGCCATGATCTACTATCTCTCAGACCGGCTGTACCAAAACAATATCAAGTCTCTCGATCTCTTGCAGGGTCTCCTGGTGTTTCTGAATTGGTTCATCGCCCAGAACTTTGTGCTCCCCCAATTCACGAATCTTATTCACATGGCCATGGCCTTGGTGACCGACCTCGGTCTCAACAAGCTCGAGTTTTCCAAGACGAGTGCCCGCTCACCACTCGACCAGTACGTGGCCAAGACCATCCACGGCCCCGGCTTGCGCGCGCCCGACGAGGGCCACACCCTCGAGGAGCGCCGCGCCCTTGCTGGCGGGTTTTGTCTGTCGCACGCCATGTCTGACAGTATCATCATGGTCACGCCGCTGCATTACTCGCTGCAGCTCGAGGATTCGTGCCGCTTGTTTGAGGCTACGTATCTGCGCAAGAAGTCGGCATCGCCTGGCGGCGCCTACAGTTTGAGTGGCACGGCAGCACCGATTGCCGCCTCCACCATTGCCGACTACCACCTTGCCATTACTGTGCGGTTGTACTACATGATTGGGCGTGTGCTCCAGGTGCAGCGCGACGCCGACCTGTGCGGGGGCCGCTTCGCCGTGCCTGTGCGCCAGCACATTGACAATTTCACGGCCGAGCTCACGCGTCTTTGGAACGGCCTGCCCCGGGAGACACAGTCCGACTTTAAGATCCAGCTGCTGTACTACACCGCCGAAATCTATATCTACGAGCTCAGTCTGTCGACGCAGACGACGCCGTTCAAGACCAACAGCACGCCCAGTCGCGAGTCCGACGACGGCTCGTCGTCTGTCTCCTTGTCGACGCAGAACCACCTCCAGAGCAACCATCCGCACCAGTACCCGCAGGAGTCTGAGATTCCGCTTCCCATCCGCTGTTATCTGTCTGTGAAGCAGTTTTTCGACATCTTTCTGACGCTGCCCGTGAATCTCTATCACCAGTTCCCGGTCACCCTCTTTACCCAGCTCGTCCACGCCGATCTCACGCTCGCCAAACTGACGGCCTTCTTCCGCGGCAATACACAGCCCCTCGGCGTTCCGGAAGGTGTCACGCTGCCGCTCTTTACCGAGACCATCGAGGCCGTCGCGAGCCGCTTTGCGCGCGTCCGCACCGTGCCGCACCCCCTCGGCTACGCCGTGCGCAATATCATCTACGATGCATTCGCTGCGCGGCTGCGCTCGTTCAAGATGCTCGACCTCGCCGGCAAGCGCAAGCACGCCAAGGCCGCCAAGAAGGCCGCGCGCGCCGCTGCCACACAGTCCCAGCAGTCTCAGCAGTCCCAGCAGCCCCAGTCGCACGCGGCCAACTCACAAGCCGCCAGCCACCAGCAGGCCAAGCGCACGACGCCCCCGTCCAACGACGTGCTGTCGATCAACCACCTCATTGGCAATGTGCCGCGCGCGTCCGAAGGCATGCACATCGACCAGCCGCAGCCGGCCAGCAGTCCGGCCGCAGCGCCTGCCACCTACCCCAGCGTTGAGATGGACGTCGAGCACGACTTGAGAGAAGACCCCGACCTCATGGACGATATCGTCGTCGATGATGCGATGGTCACGAGTGCTGATATCGACGAGATGATGGAAATCTCGGGTGGCTCGGACGACCTGGACGAGGAGGCCGAGTGGTGGGCGTGGTTTGGCAACTTGCAGAGCTCGCTCATGGGCCCGCCGCCCGGCAGTACGGCGCCGGGCAGCGTAGCCGCCGGGCCAGCAGCGCCGCCAGGAGGAGCTGCGGCGCCAGCTCCAGCGCCCGTGCCAGCGCCCGCGCCAGCGCCCGCACCAGCGCCTGCACCAGCACCAGCAGCCGCCGCCGCTTCTACTGCTGGCCCCGTCTTACCCGTCCCTGCACCTAGCAGTCAATTTGGCCCGAGCTACGGCGGATACGGACCCGTACCGCCAGGCGGCCCGCTTACTGCGGTCACGCCGGGCACGGCGTCTGGCTCATACGGGTTGACCGTCCCAAGCTTCGGCATGGCGGAGCGGCGACGGGGACCGGGCAGTGTCACCAGTATCGACAGTCTGCTCAACAACCGGGACCAGGAGCCCAACCTGGATACATATATGCTACATCGAAGGCGGTAGCCTCTTGCATACTCTTGTTAAACTGTACAGCACTACGCTTCTAATACATAGACAGATAGAATACCATAATGAATTACGCTTACTTGTATATTATATTTATATAAGATATTGTGTCGTACTTTGTATACGTCGTAGTATCCTGAATCGCTAATGTCCGAATCCGGGCACAGCAATAATAATTATTACGCTTGGCCACTACTACACTAAAAGTACTAGCGAGATGCCCCACCCGACCATACCATAGATGGGCAGCCACATGGCGGGCTGCATACGCTCTGTGCTGCTATTCGCTGCTGTTGCGCTCTTATTTGACGCTCCGGGTCCTGTGTCTGCTAGTAAGAGAGTGCCCCTCTTTGGATCGACTGCGTGGTCTTGTGTCCTTGTGTATGGTCTATCATCTGATACCAGGCAGAGGCAGGAAGGAGGCGATAGGTCGTCGAGGCAATCAGCGCCAGGCAGTCCTGGCCTCGCATCAAACACAACGAGCCCATCTCTTCGCTTTGCAGCCCAACGCTTGCTCTCTCTTGCTCTCTCTTGCTCCCACTCTTTCTCTCATACACACACACACACGACAATGGCGTCTCCTTTGACTAAACGCAAGCGCGACGACGCCCCGGCATCGTCTGCAGCGCCGCCCTCGATCCAGCTGCCGATGCACATCTCGTCCGACGCGACGCCGCGCTTCACGTTTGATGCACCGACGTCGCTGTTGGCCGCCGCGTCGCAGTCGCCCGCGGGCGCAATCGAGGCCGAGGCCGACGGCGGCAGCAGTCCGCGGACGCGCGTGGCCTCGCGGTTCGGCAGCCTCGTGATCGAAGACCGCGTGCACAAGCGCATGCGCTCCGAGCCCGGGTCTGAGCCCGAGCCTGGGTCCGAGTCCACACTCGCACCCGATGCTCGATATACCAGTGCTAGGCCGACAGGCGAGCCTGCAGCACAACAGCCAACCGCGTCGATATACGCACAGCTCACCCCGGCCGTCTCGGCCACCGCCATTGACCCCCTTCGCGCCTCGCTCACCTGGCAGGACGACGAAATCACCGTCTACGACCCCAACGACAAGGACGACGACGGCACCGGCGTCAACGGCATCGGGTTCAAGCCGACACCCGCAATTGCTCACGCGCGCGCACTCAAGCGGCGGCAGCAGCTCGCCGACTACCGGAAACGCGAAGAGCGGGAAGCACGAGCACGCCGGAGCCGCCGCCGGCCGCGCGTGTACACCACCCGACCAAAGGCAAAGCCGGACGTCGGGGCAGCCGGGGCACTCGGGGCGGCCGACACCGCCGACGTCGACGCAGTAGAAGACGAACTGACACAAACGACGGCATCGTCGGTAGACGACGACTCCGAGACGCCGCGGCCGCGGAGGGTGCGGTTTCTCGAGACGGGGCCCGTCACCATCCGGTTCCTCGAGCCTGAAGTAGCCGTATAGCCTGTCTTTCTGGTTACTCGGCTTCTGCGCTGTCTCTGCTTTCTGTTGTTTGCTTGTATGATTATGATTGGATACCCTAGTTTGTTTACTTTTGGAATTTTGAATTCTTGCTTTTGAATACTGATATGTTTGATATGTTTGATATGTTTGATATGTTTGATATTATGTCTCTGTTGTCCTTGGATCGGTTTGCTACCAAAACTTGTACCACCTCTGCGCTGCTTTCCGGTCGTCCTCTTCCTTCTGCCGCCGTGCTGCCTCCGCTGCTGTCGCCTTGGCCTTGTCTGCCTCGCGCTGCTTCATCTCGGCCTGCTTGCGGTCGTACACCTCGACGACCCGCTGCATCTTGACGCGCTCTGCCCGCCGTGCTGCCTGGCACACCTCGTACGACACGATGCTGCCTGCTGCAAAGGCACCCACGGCCCAGTTCGCCGCCTTGGGAACCGGGGCTGTCCATTAGTGTTTTTTTTAGTTTTTGTCTCTCGCTGTATATTATAGACCTTGGGCCTATCGAAATCGAAATCGAAATAGGAAATACAAAATAGGAAAAACTCACCCCCCAAGATGTACCGCAGCATGCCTACGACGGCGCCGCCGCCGATGCCGCTCAACAGCCCCGTCCGTGCACATGGCGTCTGGTATACGCCCAAGAAGTCGGCCGGCTTGATCATCTTGACAGCTTCTGTTACGGACACATCCTGTGCCTGCCGCGCCTCCGCCTGTGCCTGCGCCTGCTTTATCGCCTGCGCCTTGATCTCGTCGACGGTCGGCGCCCGGTCGAGGTGATCGGCGCCCCAGGTGGCCGTAGGGCCTGTTGTCTGGGGCAGCAGCGGCGGCGGCGGCGCTGACGATGTTGGCGGTGGTGACGGCTGTGATGACATGTTGTGTGGTTGTGGTCTTATCCCCGGAAGATATCTGAACCCGACTGGATCGCCGTCGCCGTCGCCTGATCGAATCGACTACCTGAAAATTTGGTGGTAACGACGCCCCACTTTAAATATCGACGTCAGTCTCGTCCTTACCTGGTCTCAGCGTGCTCAGGTCCTCTCGTCCCTATGATCAGGGCCCCGCCTGTGGAGCCAATAGCACCTGACAACCACCCTACAGCGGCCACGGCCGACGCGTTCCAGGGGCCGGGAAACTCATTAAACTGCCCGCCCTCGTTAATGCCACCACCGTGCTACCCTGCACGATTATGTAATACACACGTCCAGACGCGTCCCACTTACACTTTGCGAGGGCAGGAGCGTCCCAGCGCACTTTCCTCACGACGCGTCTCAAATGTCTTTACGCGCCAAAGTGGGAAGGGGCCACCCACAGGGGCTCGACTACCAATTGCATCTATGCTCTTTGTGTTTTCTTCGTCTGGCCTCTGGGTGGCTCCTTCCCTTGTCGCTTTCCCTCTATTCAGTCTGATGTGTTGCGTCTCGTCTTGACTTCCCATACTATCGTCATCTCGACATCCAACATTCCTACCCAATCCCTCCCATACGGTCGTCTCACTCCAACGATACCCTCCATACACGACCACGACTACACGACTACATGAACCACATGACGATTGGACATGCTTGATGAACTTCAACTTTTCATAATACAATAAGCACCACGAACAGAGAGGCATCGACTCTCCCCTCGACCCTCTCTCCTGCTCCTCAATCACACCCACATCCTCACACAATGGCCAACACAACATTACGGAGGCAGCCCCAAAAGGGCTTCCGCAAGGGTGGCGGCAAGAAAGCATACCATGGCGGCGGCCGCCCGCAACGCACATTTACTGCGGCCGGTGGTGGCCGCACTGAAGGCACATCTGCCGACGAGAAGTGGGAGCGCTCACGGCTTGCTCACGCCATCGACGAGAAGATGGGCTTTCCCCGCTACGAGGCTGGCCGCCGCCGCGAGGGCTGGCTGGTCAACGTCGAGGCCACCTCGATCGAAGACGACCGCATTGACGGCGGTGGTGGCCGCGCCGCCATCGACCTGTACTTTATCGACCTCAACGCCGACGACGCCAGCGGCGACGCTTCCACATTCAAGGCTACTATCGAGTACGAGCCATATTTCCTAGTGGCCGTCCGCAAAGGCCACGAGGCCGAGGTCGAGGAGTGGTGCAAGCGCGTGGCTGGCGGCGGCGGCCTGGTCCGGTCTGTGCGCCGTGTTGAGAAGGAGGACCTGCAGATGCCCAACCACCTGCTCGGCTACCGGCGAACCTTTTTGGAGCTGCGCTTTGCCAACGTCCAGGACCTCATGGCCGCGCGGCGAGACATCATGCCTATTGCCGAGGCCAACAAGAAGGGCATGGACGCCATGGACACCTACGCCGAAGTAGCCTCGGGCGGCAATGCTTTCAATGGCCGCGGCATTGATGACGACGGCTTCGGCTTTGATCTATTTGATGATGCAGCGCGCGACGACGAGCGCACCACAACCTCCGTGTCGGAAGCCAGCGCATACATTGTCGACATCCGCGAGTACGACGTCCCATACCACGTGCGTGTGCTGATCGACCTGGACATTCGCGTTGCCAAATGGTACTACGTCGACGTCAAGCACGGCGTCACCACTGTCACATGCAACGAGGACCGCCTCGCCATGGCCGACCCCGTTGTCATGGCCTACGATATCGAAACCACAAAATCCCCGCTCAAGTTCCCCGACTCCTCCATCGACCAGGTCATGATGATTTCCTACATGATCGACGGCCAGGGTTTCCTCATCACAAACCGCGAGATTGTGTCTGAAGACATTGCCGACTTTGAGTACACGCCACGGCCCGAGTATCCCGGCCCCTTTATGATCTTCAACGAGCCTGACGAGAAGGCCGTCATTGAGCGCTTCTTCCTGCACATCAAGGAGGCCCGCCCCACAGTCATTGCTACTTACAACGGTGATTTCTTCGATTGGCCGTTTGTTGAGGCGCGCGCGAGCGCCAACGGTATCGACATGTATCACGAGATCGGCTGGCGCCGCGACAGCGAGGACCAGTACAAGTGCAACTACTCTGTGCACATGGACTGTTTCCACTGGGTCAACCGTGACAGTTACCTACCGCAGGGCAGTCGTGGTCTCAAGGCCGTGACTGTCGCAAAGCTCGGCTACGACCCAGACGAGCTCGATCCCGAGCTGATGTTGCCCTACGCCTCCGAACGGCCCCAGACGCTTGCCGAATACTCCGTCTCCGATGCTGTCGCCACCTTCTACCTCTACATGAAATACGTCCACCCTTTCATTTTCTCGCTCTGCACTATTCTGCCTCTCAGCCCCGACGAGGTTTTGCGCAAGGGAACAGGAACACTCTGTGAGATGCTTCTAATGGTGCAAGCCTACCAGAAAGAGATTGTGCTCCCGAACAAGCACGTCTCGCCCAAGGAGTCATTCTGGGAGGGCCATTTACTTGATGCCGAGACCTACGTCGGTGGCCATGTCGAGAGTATTGAAGCTGGCGTGTTTCGTGCGGACATTCCCGTCAACTTTGCTGTTGACCCGGCAGCCTGCGACGAGCTCCTCAAGGATCTTGATGCCGCCCTCGAATTCAGTATCACAGTCGAAGAGAAAAAGTCAATGGACGATATCACCAACTACGACGAGGTCAAGGCACAGATTGCTGCCAAGCTGCAAGCTCTCAAGGAGACACCTAACCGCCTCGAGCGCCCACTCATCTACCATTTGGATGTCGCCTCCATGTACCCCAACATCATGACTACCAACCGTCTGCAGCCCGACTCGATGATCCAGGAGTCTGACTGTGCAACATGCGACTTCAACCGGCCCGGAAAGACATGTGATCGCCGCATGCCCTGGGCATGGCGTGGCGAGTACATCCCCGCCAAGCGTGACGAGTACAACATGATCCGACACGCTCTCGAGAACGAGCGCTTTCCCGGAAAATACCCCAACACACCAACCCGCTCGTTCCAGGAACTGTCCGCCGACGAACAGGCCGCTCTCATTCGCAAGCGTCTGCAGCTCTACTCGCAAAAGGTCTACCACAAGATCCACGATTCCACTACTATTGTGCGCGAGGCCATTATCTGCCAGCGTGAGAACCCCTTCTACATCAACACCGTGCGCGATTTCCGTGATCGTCGTTATGACTACAAGGGCAAGGCCAAGGTGTGGAAGGGCAAGACGGACTCGCTCAAGACGTCTGGTGCTTCGGCTGGTGAGATTGACCAAGCCAAGAAGATGATCGTCCTCTTCGACTCTCTCCAGCTGGCCCACAAGGTCATTCTGAACTCCTTCTACGGTTACGTCATGCGCAAAGGTTCTCGTTGGTACTCCATGGAGATGGCTGGTGTGACGTGCTTGACAGGCGCCACCATTATTCAGCTGGCGCGAGAGCTGGTCGAGCGTCTGGGCCGTCCCCTTGAGCTCGACACAGACGGTATCTGGTGCATGCTCCCCGCGACCTTCCCCGAGAACTTTGCCTTCAAGCTCAAGAACGGCAAGAAGCTGGCCATCTCATACCCCTGTGTCATGCTGAACCATCTTGTGCACGCCCGCTTCACCAACGACCAGTACCAGACCCTCACGGACCCCAAGACATTCAAGTACGAGACGCACAGCGACAACTCTATCTTCTTCGAGGTCGATGGCCCCTACAAGGCCATGGTGCTGCCAACGTCCAAGGAAGAGGACAAGAACTTGAAGAAGCGGTATGCCGTGTTCAACGATGACGGCAGTCTTGCTGAGCTCAAGGGTTTCGAGGTCAAGCGTCGTGGTGAGCTCAAACTCATCAAGATCTTCCAGCAGCAGATTTTCAAGTTTTTTTTGGAGGGCACTACACTGGCTGAGTGTTATGCGGCCGTCGCCAAGGTTGCCAACCGCTGGCTCGATGTGCTGCACAGCAAGGGTGCAACACTCGCTGACGAGGAGCTCATGGAGCTGATTTCCGAGAACCGCAGCATGTCCAAGACCCTGGAGGAATACGGCACCCAGAAGTCGACATCCATCACGACAGCCCGCCGTCTCGCCGACTTCCTGGGTGAGGGTATGGTCAAAGACAAGGGTCTCAATTGCAAGTTCATTATCTGCTCGCGGCCCCGCAATGCTCCCGTCACCGAGCGTGCCATTCCCGTCGCCATCTTCTCGGCCGACGAGGCGACAAAGCGCATGTACCTCAAGAAGTGGCTCAAGGAGGAGCCAGCCGACACCGACCCGCGCGCTCTGCTTGACTGGGACTACTACCTGGAGCGTCTAGGCTCGGTCATTCAGAAGCTTGTGACGATCCCTGCTGCTCTGCAGAAAGTGCGCAACCCCGTTCCCCGTGTGCCCCATCCCGAATGGCTGCAGCGCCGCATCAACATCAAGGATGATAAGATGAAGCAGAAGAAGCTCACAGACCTTTTTGGCCCGAAGAAACCGAACAGTTTGGCTGGTGGCCCTCTTGAGGATATCACCAACTCGAGCAATTCAGCCAACAACAGAGACCTCGTCGTGCGCGCTACTGCTGCCGCTGCAGGCACTGACGTTGGCGACATGGAGGATTACGGCTCGCTCACGGCAGCCAGCCAGAAGCTGATCAAGACAGTCACTGCATCTTCTCCGCCTGTTCAAAAGCGCAAGTCGCCCCCTGAAACGGAAGAGGCTGCGGCTGCCTCACTCGACCCCTTTTCGTCCCTGCCCAAGGTCATGCCGGACCCGAGCGAAGACTATGTTGGGTTCTTGGAGTACCAGAAGAAGAAGTGGGCGATCCAGAAGCAGGCCCGCGTCCGCCGCCGGCATCTGTTTGGCGACCGCAGCCACTTGCAGCACAAGGCCAACAACATCCAGCAGTCGTTCCAGCAGCGTGCCGAGATCACTTTCCGCAACACGTGGCAGGTGCTGCAGCTGAAGACGACGGACACGCCAGGCATTGTGGCGGCATATGTGCTCATCGACTCGCGCGTGCACCACCTCAAGATCAAGGTGCCGCGCCAGGTGTTCCTCAACCTCAAGAGCCGGGTGCTGCCCGACATTGAGATTGAGGGCTGCGAGGTGGAGCAGGTCAATCACACGCTCCCCAACGGCCACTCGTCTGTGCACCTGTTCAAGATGACGGTTCCAGAAGAGGTGTACTTTGCCGAGGCCGAAAAGTTCTCGCTGCTATTCAACCACCCCAGCATCGAGGGCGTCTACGAGCGCCAGGTGCCACTCAACATTCGCGCGCTGCTCCAGCTGGGCAACGTGTGCACGATTGACGAGAAGCAACAAGGTGTCTTGGGCAAGGGTCTCGACCAGGGCTTTGACCTGGCTGGCCTCATCCGCCCTGCCAAGAACCTCAAGCCATACCTCGACCCGACGTCGATGGCCTACATTTACATCTCGCACATTAGTTCCGGCGAGCGGCAAATCTATGGCTTGTTCTCGACAACCAACAGCCAGGCGCACATTGTCATACTGCACAGGAACCGGGACAGCGCCCAGGAGATGCCCAATGTCGGCAAGCTGTACGGTGACATGCTGGGCCGCCGGCGCGAGACCGAGGCTGAGGCCAGAGCGGCGGCAGCACCCGGTGCAACCGCAGGACTCTCTGCTGCCGACAAGGAAGCTGCGCAGCAAGCGGCCACTGCCGCCACGAACTGGCGCGATTGTTTCCCCTACCAGGACGCACTCACGGTCAAGGTGACGCAGGTTACGACGCGGCGCAAGGCCTTCCTCGAGATTGGCGATATTGTCAAGAAGATGCGCAAGGAAGAGATCGGCCGGCCGCAGATGCTGGTGATCCAGTCGTCGCAGCGCAACATGCTGGTACACGACGTGCCAGTCCTATCTGAGTTCCCCGTGCTGCCGCTCAAGTACGATCCACTCGATAGCTCGCTGCCGCCTCTGGGCTGGCAGTCAGTCGTGGCACGGCGCTTGGTCAGCCACTACCTGGCCCTGGGCTCTTGGGTGCTACATCTGGTAGGGCTTGCGCGCTACGGCGACGTGCCGGTGTGCAACCTGGAGCGCGACGACCCTCGGTTCCTGATCGACGTGGCGTATGCACGGCGCCTGCAGGCGAACAATGTGGTGCTCTGGTGGTCAGGCAGTCCCCGGCCGGACCATGCGGGCTACGAAAAGGACGATGTTGCAGGCCCGCTAGAGACGGTGTCGCTGCCCAAGATCAACAACCCGGGCACGTTTGCATCGGTGTGCATCGACATTGATGTGCGCAACCTGGCAATCAACACGATCCTCACGTCGTCGCTGATCAACGAGCTCGAAGGTGCCGACGCCGCAGTGTCCTTCAACCCGGCCGCCGATATCGGTGGCGGCGGGGATGATGGTACAGGCGGCTCTTCGACGCTGTATTCCGAGAATGCATTCTCGAATGCAAGCATCTTGGTGCTGCGTGAGATGGTCAAGGGCTGGTGGACGGAGGCGTGCAAGGGCAACGCGATGGCGGACCTTGTGGTGAACAACCTCGTGCGCTGGGTTGAGAACCCCGACTCGTTCCTGTACGACCGTGCTCTGCACTACTATGTGCAGATGATGTCGCGCAAGGCGTTCCAGCAGCTGATGGCAGACTTCCGGCGTGTCGGCTCGCAGGTAATTTTTGCGAGCGCGAACCGGCTGCTGCTGCAGACGACCAAGGCCGAGGTAGGCAACGCGTACGCGTACAGCCAGTATATCATCAAGAGCATCAAGGCGCGGCCGCTGTTTAGCTTCATTGAGATGGACATCAAGGAGTACTGGGACTACCTGGTGTGGTACGACGAGTTCAACTACGGCGGCAAGGCATGCCAGACGGTGGGCGGCACGGCCGTGGATGCCAACGACGACCAGGTGCTGGAGACGGTGATGCACTGGCAGATGAACACGTTCCTGCCGGTGCGGCTGCAGCCGGTGTTCTCGGACTGGGTGGTGGAGTTTGTGCAGCTGATGCACAACCTGAAGCGGCCTGCACAGGCCGGTGGCAGCCAGTCGCGGCTGACACAGCTGCCGCCAGCGGTTCTGCGCGGTGGCACGTCAGACGAGGCCGGCGATGTCATTCTGCTGGGCCCGAGCTTTGAGCGGCCTCTGAAGAAGGAGATTGCCGGTCTGATTTCGACGCGCAACCGTGAGATGCTACACCCCGAGCTTGCTGGCGACTACGATTTCCCCAAACTACCCGGCTCGCTGGTGTCGCAGGAGAACAACAACAACAGCACGACGAACAGCAGATACAAGAACAAGAACAAGAAGACGATGCGCGACCCCATCTTGGAGCTGGTCAAGTCGCTGATGCAGGTGCTGTCGCTGGACAAGAACATTACGATGGAGGCGCGGCTGCTGCGCAAAGAGCTGCTGGCGATGTTTGACGTGCGCGAGTTCAGCCGTGACGCGGCGTTCCAGAACCCGTCGGAGTCGCTGAAGCTGGTGCAGCTGAGCTGCGACAGCTGCACGATGGCGCGCGATGTCGACCTGTGCCGCGACGAAGACGTGGTGGGCGGCGCGGCGTCCAGCGCGGCGTGGCGGTGCAGCTTCTGCGAGGCCGAGTACGACCGGATCGCGCTCGAGGAGCAGCTGGTGGCCGCGGTGGAGAGCGAGGCGATTGCGTGGTCGGTGCAGGACCTCAAGTGCGGGCGGTGCGGCGCGCTGCGGGTGAACGATTTCATGGACCACTGCACGTGCTCTGGCGAATGGGGCCCGACGGTGCGGCGCGACGAGGTGGTGCGACGGCTGCGCGTGTATGGGAATGTAGCGCAGTACTATGGGCTGCGGATGCTCGGCGAGGTTGTCGAGGAGGTGCGGAGTGCTCTGGGCTAGTTAGTCTAGGAGTGAGCGAGTGCCGAAGGCGCGAATGGTTACTGCGAGCAGGACTGGGACTGGGACTGGAGCTGAGCGATGTCAGCAAAAGCAATGACTAACCACGGACTACAATAATCAAACGAAACACGAAACATACGGGCTACATAACGAGGCGTTTGGACACACTGATTTGGATAACGAGACAGCACGATTTCGAGTATATTCTATATTTTACATTCTAATCATACAACATGACATGAGATGATGCAAGACGAGCGAGCTGGGAACTAGTGAGCTCGACGTCGGCTGGAACTGCAGAGGCTAGAGTCCGAGAGCCTGCTGTCTCGAGCCTAGATGCGGCAGCGTCAAAACCTGGTATGGGAGCTGCGCCGCGTGATCATCGTCGGGCAGCCGGGTACTCTGCGAGCCGTGCCAGTCGTCTCGCTGTCACCGAACCGTCCAGATGCTGGGACTAGGCTTACATCTGTATGGTCGTGCACTCGTAGTCGTATGGTAGCGCAAGGGTGCCCCCACTAAATGAGGTCATAGTCTGTGGCCGACTATGTCGACATTGGCTTCTTAGTGCATTTGCGTGACAGTGAAGCAAGCTGGAAGTTTAAAAGTTCTTGCCAGCTCTCGATGATGCTTCTGGTCTAGCCTGCTGGAGCGGGTTCGCTCGACGCAAGGGATGGGCCGAGGAAGAGAACAAAGACGAAGAAGGATGAGACACGGCCGACAAGAGACAGACAAGACAAGGCAGGACAAGAAGACAAGATACCAAGACCATAACGTCATTCGGCAGCAGGAGACTCTGCTAGCCGACAGCCAACTCGAAAAAATCGTCGTCGTCGAGGCTGGCGGCACTGCCTCGCTCTTGGTGATAGCCACTCTGCAGGAGTGTGGCAGACACTGCGACTGTGCTTGTAGAACATGTCATACGTTGTGCCTGGCAAGTTCCTCATCCCCGAGTGTTTCTCTTCCTCTTTCTCGTCTCTATCTCTCTTCCTCTTTCTTTCTCTCGTCTCTTGTCTCTTCTTTCGCCTCTCGTCTGTGCCTCGATTGTGTGTCCCAGCTCCGTAGCGTATCGCTCTGCAGTCGCAGGTCCACATGCACAGCGATACATAGACCACGAACAAGGCGCATGGCTGCGTAGCATCTGCCATCCATCCGCCACGCGTTTTGCTCTCTTCGCTCTCACCATGACGACGTCACCAAGCCTCTGCGCGCTGTGCCCTGAAAGTGCAGCGCCTAGCGCCGACGCTGCTGCTGATTAATCATGGGCAGTCTCCACTTTGCGGGGGTTGTCTCGACTTCTTTGTCACAGACGACCAGAAAGACGCAGAACAAGGCTCGTGGCAACGGGAGACCGAATGCATATCCAGCAGGATGGAACTCGAATTAATTGTGAATTTACAGTATTGTAGAGCATAACTTACTGGACTGCTGCGACGCTGCTCCGTCGACATCTGGACGATTGGCCTCGCTGTGCTTCCTTCCGTATCGGGCCTGTGCTTGTCGTATTTATGCATTTATTCGTGGATTACTTTTATTTCGCCGTCGTCTTTATGGTGTGTTCGCTCCTTCCCGATCGACACTTCTTGGTCTGCAGCTCTTGCAGTTTGCAGCTCACTGGCAACACCTAAAGCACTCCCTGTGCGCCCCCAGGCCGGTCGTCGCTTCCTCTTTCACCAGTCCCGTTCGACGTCTTCCTTCCTCGTCTGAAAGTACTCTTGCCTATTGCCTACTACCCTTCACCTTCCCCCTTCGTCCTCTCTCTCTTGCACCTGCATCCTCCATTCTCGCCATCGACATCCGCTGTCGAGCTGCTTTTCCTCTCTTTTCCATCCTCACTCTTCCATCCTCACTCTTCCGTCGTCGCATATCGTCGCACTCGCATAGCGCATCGTCGACCGACACCCCCCCACCACAGCCCTCGACCGACGTCATTGGGCATTGACACCTTGAAGACTGCTCTTTGGTTTTTGTTTTACATTGCCATTGTTTCGTTTCATTCGCGTGCTGGCTGCCTCTGCACTTTCAAGCTTCACTCAACCCTTCGACTCGCCTGTGAACCATTACTGGCTGCTGCTCACTAAAACATCGGGATCGTCATTCACATTCGCCCATTCCCCGTGCTTCGTTCTTCCACATTCCACGTAAGTCTCATGCGCCGATTTCAGACTCCAGACTCCGATCTCTGCATTCCAGACTGCATTCCAATTGAATCGCCACACATGGCAATGGCCGCAAGCACAAGCAAACGCACGAGCACAGGCTGACGAGTTCAGGCACCCTTATTGTTCGGCTCGTCTTTCCAGAAGGTCGACTCAGCCGCCCTCGACCCCTCATACCCGACAAGCAGCATCAATATCATTCAGCCATAAACACCATAAACAACGGTTGTCAACAAACATTTCATCTCGGTTGTCGTCTCTCTGCCGTCGTTGACTTGCAATTGTACGACAAGCTTCAAACACAAAATCATCAGACATCAGCCCCCAGCATCAACATGTCACTCAAGTCGCCGCTGACGCAAGTGCACGCCCCAGCCGCGGCCAGTGCCTCTGCACCCCAGCAGACCCATCTCCAGCTGCCCAACAACCACAGCGGCTACTTTCAGCAGCCAACCACAAACTCAAACTCCCAGTCGCACTCGCAATCACACACGCCATCCAACGTGCCAGCCCGATCGCCGTACACCGAAAGCCAGAGCTTTATGCCGTCGACACAAGAGGCCCTGGCCACCACTGTCGACCCCTCCCCACTCTCCCAGTCCTACTCACAGGCACATCTGTCGACGACCGCGACCGGCGGCAACACCCCACTGAGTGCTAGCGTGCCGTATCGCAACCGCGACAACTACGACAGCTTCAGCGGCGCTGCAGATAGTTCAAGCCGCGACTTTGCCATGGCAAACCAGCACCAGCAGCCACCAGCGGCACAGCAACCACAGCAGCCCTTTAGCGGCCGCTTTGCCGAGAACTGGGATGCGAGCCAGCGCGGCAGCTCCATTCTCGACGGCGCAGATGCCGGAGGCACCTTTAGTGACAGCGCGAGCGCGCAGCTGCCGTCGCGGTCGAACACTCTTAAGAAGAAGGGTTCGCTGCGCCGTGGCAACAGCCTGCACCGCAGCAGCAGCCGCCGCAGCATGAAGGCCGGCAGCGTGCGCAGCCTAGCCCTGCGCAGTGACCAGGACGACGAGGCGCAGTCGCAGAGCGCCTTTTACTGCCCTGTGCCGACGCACGGCTCGCCCACAGAGGTGCTGGCCAACCGCTTCACGGCATGGCGCAAGATCCTCAAGGACCTCATTGCATACCACCGCGAGGTCCAGAACCACTATGAGCAGCGCGCCAAGTCCCTACAGCGGCTGGCAGCGTCGCTCAACAACACCAGTAGCAGCAGCAGCAGCAGCAGCACGGGTGTAGCACCCGGGTTTATTGCCAGCGGCGGACTCGGCGATGCGACGGGGATTCTGCGCAATTTCCACAAGCAGGCCGTGGCTGAGGCCGTCAAGGCGCGCGAAGTCGAGGAAGACGTGATCCTGGCACTCACAGGCTTGCGCAGCGATCTGAGCCAGAAGATCAAGGAGATCAAAAACATCTCGGGCGACTTCCGCAACAATGTCGAGAAGGAAATGGAGGCCACCAAGCGTGCGGTTAAGAACCTGCAGGACCACCTTGGCCAGGCGGAGCTGGACACGTCCATGACGACGGGCCGGCAGGACCCATATCTGCTGCGCCTGATTGCCGACCGACAGCTCGAGCGCCAGATCCAGGAAGAGAACTATCTGCACCAGGCGTTTCTGAACCTGGAGCGGTCGGGCCGCGAGCTCGAGTCGATTGTTGTGGGCGAGGTGCAAAAGTCATACAGCGCGTACGTCGGCGGCATCTTGCGGCGCGAGACGGGCCTCATCAACTCGGTGACGGAAGAGCTGCGCGCGGGCCCGCTGTCGATGCCCAAGGACGAGGAGTGGACGTCGTTTATCTACAACAACAGCGACCAGTTTGTGGACCCCGACGTGCCGCTGCGCTTGACACAGTTCATCACGTACCCGGGGCAGGACCACGCTGCGTGCCAGGAGATCCGCGCGGGCCTGCTGGAGCGCAAGACCAAGTACCTCAAGAGCTACACGGCCGGCTGGTACGTGCTGTCGCCGACACACCTGCACGAGTTCAAGTCGGCCGACAAGCTGGGCGCACCCATCATGTCGCTATACCTTCCCGAGCAGAAGCTGGGCGCGCACTCGGCACCCGGCGCATCGTCGAGCAAGTTTGCGCTCAAGGGGCGGCAGACGGGCGGCCTGCACCGCGGGCACACGTGGTACTTCCGGGCCGAGAGCTACGATACCATGATGGCATGGTACGAGGCGATCCAGGCCGTGACGGAGCAGACTGGCACCAGCTCTGGTATTGCTGCAATTGCTGGCAGCAGCGTGCCCTCGCGCAGCACCAGCCGTGCGTCGCAGATGACATCCACCACGGTCAACAGCAACAGCAACAGCAATGCGCACGCCCATGCCGGCGGCAACGGCCTGCACGTGCGCAGTACGAGCCGCGCATCGCAGCACACGTACAGCAGCGACGGGGTCGTGAATGAAGACGACGACGAGCCGTTTGCGGCCAACTCGCCAGCTGCGATTGCGGGCTCCGCAGCTGGCGCACGTGCGGCCGCTACTCTCGACCAGCCTCCGCAGCAGCAGCAGCAGCAGCAGCAGTACCAGCAACATCAGTACCAGCAGCAGCAGTACCAACAACAACAGTACCAGCAGCAGCAACAATACCAGCAGCCGCAACAGGCCTACGCAGATGTGTATGTGCCCGTCAACGACGCGCGCACCGTCAGTCCGGAGCAGCCCGCTGCGTCCCAGGCCCAGTCAGGTGTGACGATGGTCCCCGTGGTACCCCAGCCGCGTCCAACACAGGGCGGCCGGTTCCCGTCGGATCTACAGGTGAATGCGCAGCGCGGACTCGAGGTTCAGGCAGCCGGCATTCCCGTGTCGCCGACCAGTGTCACGGGGTCGGGATCGGCGGGATCCAACCAGTCGACGTACCAGTCGACGTACCCCAGCTCAGACTACCATGTGGTTGCTGCTGCCGCTGCTCTTCCGGGGCAGTATGGCGAGACGCAGTCGACGCAGACGCAGGTCCTCCCCGTTCCAGTGCCAGTATCGGTGCCCGTGCAGTCGGCGCAGCCACCTGAGTCTGTCGAGACACAGACAGAGGGGACACAGACTGACGTCGCCGGCTCTACGGATAAGACGGCAAATGGAGCCAGGGGCGTTGCAGCCGCCGCTGGAGCCGAGCCGGAGCGGCCGGAGCTGAAGGCGCGGCAGGCAAGCGAGGCGCTGACGATTTCCAACCTGCACATTCCCGGGGAGTACCCAAGGAAGTAGGGATGATGTTGGTGTTTTCTTTTCATGTTCTTTCCTTGTTTTGTTTTGGTTCCTTTTTTTATCTTTTGATATTTCTTTTTTGATCTTGATGTTTTCTTCTTGGATCTTGATCTTTTCTTTCTTGATCTTGGATTTTCGATCTTGGATCTCTTCCTCTTTACTTTGATCTATGTACGTCTGTGTATAATCTCGCGTGCATACTCTCCATGTTCTGTTTTGTTTCCTGGTCTTGGCTGCTGAGCTACTTGGCTGCTTGTCTGTTTACTTGACTGCCGGTGTTCTCTGGCGGCTGCACTGCGTCTATGAGTTACGATATCTAAAATTTGCTGAGAAATACGAACTATCCTGCCGAATGCAATACCTGCCTACACGTGCCGCAGATGGTCAAGAGAGAGTCATACAAAAGCACTCTTACAGAAATCAATAAGTCGAGTGGCGTCTCCCTTGCCACGGCTTCTCTTCTCCGTGTCGGTATCCCAGTCCTTTTGCGTGTGGCCGGACATTTGTTCAGCCCTCGTGCAACCTCGCCGTATTTGTGCCTGTGTCTATTTCTATTTTTATTTCCATTTCCGTCTATTTTCTGTTTATTTTCTGTCTATCTTCTGTCTGTCTTCTGTCTATTGTCTGTCTGCCCTTCTTTCTACCTAAATAACGAGGTCGCATCGTGCTGACCACATGTCGGTCATCGTCGAGCTGTTGCAGTCGAGCTAATGCAGATAATCGGATCTCACTCCTCTATATTTGGGTTCTGTTATTTTTCTTTTTTCCGTTTTCCTTTTTCTTTTCTCTTTCGTCGCCTCCTTCTTTGATTTCTCTTCTTTCCTTCGCACTCTATCCTCCACCGTCATCAGCTAACCCGCATCTCTACGTTTGCTGGCCAGCTCACAGCCAGCTGTTCCCACTGCCACCACACCATCTGCAGTGCTTGGGGATGTCCGGTAGATCGCGATGCAGATGAGATAGAGGTGAGAAAGGACGGGCAGACAGAGACGTATATTTAAATACACTGCAACCAGTATTAATACAATGCACTCTATCTACCGGCTTGAGACAGCACTGTCGACTTCAGAGGTCCCCGGTACCAATAAAAAGCAATCTCCATTCCTCGGCGAGTTCATTTTACTTTTTGGTGAAAAGTACCGTGGTCGTCGGGTCGTTGGCTGTTCGCTGGAAGCTGCAGCGTCAGCTGGGCCGTCTGTCGACTGTTTCCTCTTCACGCCCTGCTCGTCGCCGACGCTCTGTTTCGATCAGCTCCGAAACGTCCGCAGAGATCGTCTTCCGCCAATACCGTGTATGAGACTCGATCAGTCTGTCTCAGTGTCCCTTTTTGTTATCTGTTTTCTTTTTTTCTTCTTTTTCTTCTTTTTTTTTCTCTTGTTCTTCTCTTGTTGTTTTTTTCTCTTTCTCGTTTCCTTTTTCTCTTCATCTTTTATCTCTCTTACTTTTCTCTTATCGTTTCCTACTTCCGTCTCCCTTCTTTGATTCTCTTGTCTCATAACGGAAATAAAGACCCTGAAGGCTGTCGCCAGCCACGCTGGTCGGCTGGATGAGACAGTCAAAGTAAACAACGAATTAGAGTTTACGACTGAACAGCCATATATATCTGCAGAGACGGTGCTACGGCCGGGATACGGTAGGAAGGTAGAGACACTTGCGATAAACACAAATACAAATCAAATGCAGTACAGAGACAGCGGCTGACGAGCTGACGAGCTGACGAGCTTCGCCGATGGCTGGCCTCCGCCTCTCTGCTCGACTGCCACGCATGCACTGCATATTCGTTTCGTAGTCAGCAGACAGAAATAGGATGGGCAAAGAGCGAGACGGAAGAGATGGAAGGCAGACGAGAGACGAGAGACAAGAGACCAAAGCGGAAACCCTGGCGCGGTTGTGTGACGTGCACGGCGTCTGTGTTCTATATTGGCTATTGATATCCATGGCGGGCGTAAGTAGCTTATCTACCAGTATAAGCGGTGCCATGCCGGTGCCATCCCGGTACTGCTTGTGCTGACTACGCATCGGCTTAGACTTGTGCCTGGATGTCTGGCTTTGCATTGTTCACGAATCTGTATTATTGCTCTGTAGGACGCTGTGCGCTGTCTTGCCTGTTGTTGTGTCGTCTGTCTTGTCTCGTCGCCGTGCCGGCCTTCCTGGGGTTGTCGGGTTGTCGGGTCATCGCCTGTCTAGAACTGTGAGTGGTGGAGTGAGTCGAGCCAAGAAAGAGAAGATAAGAAGACGAAGCAGTAACTAAGAAGAAGAAAAGTACTGTAGGAAAAGCAAGAAAAGCAAGAAAAAGAAAGAGGAGGGGAGAAACGGATAGCGTGAATACTAACAGAGAAATAGCCACTGGTGGTTGGGGGAGGGAGGTGGAAAGTATGGCGTTGTGATCGACATGTCTCAGTCCTTTCGTTCCTTTTCTTTCCTTTTTTCTTTTTCAAAAACAAATATACCTCTACTTCCGTGTTTACTTTCTTTTGGCCGCCCTCTTATTTCCCTTCCCACGCCTTCTTCTACTTCTCCCACGCTGGAATGCATCTTAATTGATTTCAGTTCCAGCAGTACAGTATCGTCCGGGTCGAGTGGCTCCTCTGCAAATCCGTTGGTCGTAAATCTGTAAATCATCATACATCGACCATCCACTCCATTGATGATCGTCAGATGTGCGTTCAGCCTTGTCTTTTTCGCCAGCTCTTGGTTCTTAACAGTGACCTCTTGTACGTCTCTGCCGCTGTTTCTCTTCCCGTCTTTTGATTTCGGGTTGCGTCTGCCTCGACTTTGTTTTTGAATTCTCTCTCCTCCTCCTTACTCGATTCTCGTGATATCACATCTCATTGCATCTCATCATATCTTCTACATCCTCACCATTCTCATATTCACCACCATCACACTCACACATCCTCTTACCACATTTACAACTTGCACAACCTACACAACCTACACAACCTACACAACCGACCCAGCTTCCTCGGCGCCTTGATCGCCACCCCGAAGCCATAGACCCATCGGTCACAGACACCAAGAACGACGGCACACAAAACGCAAACTCTCTACAGACAGACGGCACTGCTGCACGACCGACGCCTCGGAATTACACCCAGCCCAAGTCACCACTCATCAGCCAGAATCATAACAAACAGGGACCCTTGGCGCACAAGCTCGGGCACAGACTTACAGGATAAGACAAGAGGATATTTAACAGAGCCAAAGGCGTCGTGGCTGAACGACAGTCTCTCTCTTTCTCTCTCTCTCTCTCTCTCTCTCTCTCTGTCTGTCTGACTTCCAGAGCCTGCCTTCCCGTCTTCCCTTCTCTGACTTGCCCCCCCCCCCTCCCTTATCTCCCTGTCCTTGCAGTGTAACGGCACCGACAACGGGGTGGGCGTGCCATTACACAACCACAAGAATAAGAATAGGAATAAGGCACAGAGACAATAAAGGATCAAGCTTGTGCTGCCAGACCCGAGCGTTGCCCTGCCTCGTGCAGAACTTGCTGATGTGCTGCAGAAGCATTCTGCGCCCTCGTCGCTGCGGTCTCTTTCTCCGCCTCTTCCTATTTATTCACAACACTCCCGTCTCGTCTTTCTTCTTCCTTCTCCCGTCTCCTCTCATGGATCGTCCATAGTCGACCATCTCACATCTCGATTCGATCTCCATCTCCTCTCCATCTCCATCTTCCCCCTCCATGTCCAGCTCACCCCTCTCAAGCACACCCTCCCTCACATCACACCTTACACCACACCTTACACCTCACACCACACCCATAATGGACCGCGAGAGACGCCGCTCGACGCCGCTGCCCGTGTCGTCCGACGACAGGAACAGCATCGCGTCGGACATCGACTTCCGCAGCGCTACAGAGGCCATGCAGCGTGCCGCCGATGCCATGATAGCCGCCACAGAGTCCTTCCGCAAACAGTTCCACCAGCAGGACATCAACACTTCGCCCGAGAACTCGCCGCCCCGTCGCCGCATCGACCGCTCTACCTCGTACAGTGAGTCCAGCAGCAGCGGCGCCAACAATGCCAGAGAGAGAACCGACAGAAGTGACAGAGACAGCAGCCGGCCCCCACGGGCCAGCTCGACTCGGCGGCGGCCGGCGTCCTACCAGCCCTACCGCCCAGCTTCAGAGAACTCCATGCACCCCACTAGCCCGCCCTCCGTTGCCCTTCCACCTCTCCCTTCTCCAAATACCCTAAACACACAGAGTGCACCAGCCGCGGCGCAGTACCACCGCCCAGCGTCGGCTACCGGCTCTCTCCGTAGCCTGCCCGGCACCACTGCGCCGGCAACGCAGTACTACATGTACCGGACCACGACACGCGCCAGCACGGGCTCGCCTGCGCCGCCCGTGTCGCTGCACAACCCCTCCAACATGGTGCACAACCACCTGCTGCAGGCCCAGCCAGAGCCTCAGACGCAGGCGCATACCCAAAAGCTTCCCATCTCCGAGTTCTCCACCTCGCGGCCCGTCACGGCAGATGCCACCACGGGCCGTCAGACCAGGTCGGACAAGTCAGATCGAGAGCGGTTCTCGGAAAAGTTTCCCGTCATCCAAGTTAACTCCGGCGAGAAGGAGAAGACCGACCGTCCGATGACGGAGAAGGAAAAGCTTGCTGAGAAGGACCGCCTCGAAAAGGAACAGACCACGCGCGACGACTCGGGCATTGCCATGGTCATGTCCGTCTCCAACCCGCGGCTGCTTCTGCCCAACGAGGTCCCCGTCCCGCTTGCCATGCACCCAGTCCAGCTGCCGCTTCAGGAACCCAATCAGCATCCCTCTCAACAGGCCGGTCAAAAGGACGCTGAGAAGCCAGTCTCGTCCTCCCTGGCGCCGTCCAACTCCGTGTCGGCCCGCACGTCGCATGCCAGCTGGTCACTCATGCCTCGGATCCCAAAGTCCCCCGAGGGCGCCGCCCACAGCCCCTCGCGCCGTCTCACCACACCAACACCTATCGCTGACAGTGTCACCTTTGGCGGTGCCAACGAGACCAGGGACACTAAAGATGTCAAGGATCCAAGCGACTTCAAAGACTCCAAAGACTTCAGAGAAGTCCAGGACGTTAAAGACTTTAGAGACAGTAAAGAAAAGGGCCAGAACAACAATCCATTCACGTCAGTCTCCGTCGGCGCTCGCGTGAGCCCCGTCAGCGGCCGCCGCCCCTCCATGTCCTCGTACATTGACCTCATCGAGGCCGCCTCGCGCCTCAAGCGCACCCACTCGTACCAGGGTATCGGCCATGCCGGCGAGTCCATCACCCGCGACGCCAATGTCACACCCGGCACTCAGGGCGGCGGCAACGTCACGGACGACGACCGCGGCGAGGTCATGGTCAGCCAGATGGCACCCCGGTACGCCGACATCGATGACGGCGGCACCCTCCACCATCAGCTCGTCGAGCCCGAGCCTGTCCTCCAGATTGGCCGCTACACCTATGTGCGCTCCGAAGACGCGTCCAACGACCTCGAGTACCGCGCCTCGCTCATCCGCAATATGCAGACGATGCAGACGATGCAGAATATGCAGCTGCAAGAGGCTCCTCGCTACAACAGCTACCCCGGCCCCGACGGCAATGGCAGTGACTACTACCACCGCACTAGTCTCGGTGCGCCCGCGTATAGACAGAGCCTGCCGCCTCCCACTACCACCCTGCCGCCCCAGAAGCCGCCCAAGAAGTGCAACGGCCCGCACGGCTTCTCGCTGCTCCACGAGATCCTGTTTGTTCTCGTTATCTGCCTCGCCCAGGTTCTCATGCTGGCTGGGATTGCCCAGGCGCTCGTGCCCGCCAAGATCATGGGCCAGTCCTTTCCCGACACGAACCCGGGCAATCTCGCCTGGTACACGGCCTCGTACGGTCTCACTGCCGGCACATTCGTCCTGCCCGCCGGGCGTCTGGGCGACCTATTTGGCCACCGCAAGATCTTTATTCTCGGCTTTGCCTGGTTTGCCATCTGGAGTCTGATTGCCGGGTTTGCCCCCATGGTCCAGCGGTCGGGCTCCGGCAGCAGCCTCCACCGCGGCACCATCTTCTTCATTGTCGCCCGCACCTTCCAGGGCATTGGTCCGGCCATGCTTGTGCCCAACGGCCAGGCCATGCTCGGCCGTGCCTACTCGCCCGGCCCGCGCAAGAACATGGTCATGTCGCTGCTTGGCGCAGCGGCTCCCCTCGGCTTTGTCGTCGGTGCCGTCATGTCCTCGCTGTTTGCCGTCTATGCGTCCTGGCCCTGGGCGTTTTGGACCATGGCTGCCGTCTGTGTCGCGCTTGCCGCCATCAGCATCCTTGTGCTGCCGGCGGACGCCATCCACAGTTCGCACCCACCGCTACCCACAGACGAGCTTGACCTGCCCGCCGATGCAGACGACGACGAGTACGACGACGACGATGTTGTCGTGTCCAAGAAGAAGCTGGCCCGTGTCCAGGAGCTCGCTGCGAAGCGGGCCGCTGCCGCTGCCGCCGCTGCCGCCAGTCGTGAGAGCCTGTGGGTGCGCATGGACGGCTTGGGCATCATCCTGGGTGTCGCCGGTCTTGTGCTCATCAACTTTGCCTTTAACCAGGCGCCCATTGTCGGCTGGCGGACCCCCTACACTTACTTTTTGCTCATCATTGGCATCTTCTCCTTGGCTGCCTTTTTGTACGTCGAGGCGCACCAGGCCAAGCATCCGCTCGTGCCCCTGTCGGCCATGCGGTCCACCACCAATTTTGTCCTCGGCTGCACGGCCACCGGCTGGGGCTGCTTCTCGGTCTGGGTCTACTATGCCGTCCAGGTGTTTGAGAACCTGCGCGGCTGGTCGCCCCTGCGCACGAGCGCCGCCTTTGCGCCGGCTCCCATCACGGGCCTCATGGCCAGTCTGCTGACAGGCTTTTTGTTTTCGCGCGGCGTCAAGCCGCACTGGGTCATGCTGATCAGCATGTTTGCCTTTTTCATCGGCAGCCTTCTGTTTGCCACGTCGTCGCCCGCCCAGAGCCAGCTGTACTGGTTCAACGCCTTTTTCAGCATCCTCATCATGCCTTTCGGCATGGACATGAGCAACCCGGCCGCCACAATCCTGCTGAGCAACAGCGTTACGCGCGAGCACCAGGGCATTGCTGCCAGCCTGGTCGTGACCTTTGTCAACTATGCCATCTCGCTCGCGCTGGGTGTCGCCGGCTCCGTCGAGTCCGCGGCGTACGACCCCAACGACCTGCTGGCGGGCTATCGTGCGGCGCAGTACTTTGGTCTAGGTCTAGGCGGCCTGGGCATTCTCTTTGGCACAGCCTTTTTGTGCCAGAACTATCTGCGCACGCCCCCTCCCACAGATGACAAGAAGGTGTAATTGTATGGAGTTGTACAACGAGAGAAGACGAGAGAGAGAGATTGAAGGGAGGCACGAGACGGTCACATGACACTAATGGATCATCGTATGAAGTCATCACTGCATTTATAGGCGTACGGATCACTGTTAGGGAAAGAGCTTTGGACACATTTTAGCAGGATGTTTTGGGACATATCATTAGATAGCACAGGCATAGCTTAGTAATATAATACACTTGTACCACTTCACGAGATCAACGAGAGAGAGAGATGAAGATTGTTGCATTAAAGACACGTTGTTATACCGTACAAGATATCCCAAAAAATACAGCAGATTGCAGCAGAAAGGGTAGAATATGAAATGACAAGGCAGTAACAAACAAAGTGATAATAATAAAAAGGACTGAAAGAGTAAATGCAAAGAAAAAACGATCCTATCCAGCCATAACGCCTGTTTTTATAACGGTCGAGCCTTTTTGTGTGGTTCTGGTTTGGTGTCGTCGACTAGCTGTCCATGAGTGGACTGTCCGCAGACAATGCGGAACCAGGGTGTCGTAGTCGGGTTGATCGACACTGATGTCGATGGTCGATAGGACAGCGGCAGTGCCGTCCTCGAATCCGCATAGGTCAGTCGGTGGTGTCCTTGAAAACCTTAAAACCTTGGGATGCAAAGTGGCGTAGTCCGACAGGGTGCCCGCGTCCGATGGCACCAGTCAAAGTCGACAGAGGACGAGACAGCGATACGTTTAGTACCGGCCACCGCCACCGCCGCCGCGGCTGAAGCCACCCGAGCCGCCGCGGCCACCGGAAGAGAAACCGCCACGGCCACCGGCACCGCCACGGCTGAAGCCGCCCGAGCCACCACGGCCGCCGGAAGAGAAGCCGCCACGACCACCGGCACCGCCGCGGCTGAAACCGCCACCGCCGCCACCACGGCTGAAACCGCCGCCGCCACGGCCACCGCCGAAGCCACCACGGCCGCCGCCACGAGCACCGAAGCCGCCACGGCCAGCGCCGCCACGGCCACCCATACCGGGCTTCTTGACGCGCTTGACCTCCGTGCCCGGGGGGGGCTTGGGTCTGGGGATGAAGCGCTCAAAGGGCAGGAGCTTGTCGGCGGAGAGGTAGAAGCGGTCGCCGGGCTTGAAGCTGGTGGCCTGGATGCCCTCGGAGGGCTTGATGGTGAAGTGGGCCTGGTTGATGGGGCCGAGGATCTCGTCGACCTTGCCGACGTTGGTCTTGTTCTCGAGGAAGACAAAGGCGTTGAACTGGGGGATCTTGGAGGCGTTGACGCTCTTGCAGACCATCTCGCCCTCGCAGGCATGGAGGAACGAGCCCATCTCGACGACGCTGGCGGGGGGGCCCATATCACGGGGAGCAAAGCCGCCGCGGCCTATTGACAGAGTTAGAAGTTGCATACGACTGTGCACGACTGTGCATGACGGTACACATTGTACACATTGTACACGACGCGAGGGTCAAGACAGCAAGGAAGAAACGCAGGAAAAAGACATACCACCGCCGCGACCGCCAAAACCGCCGCCAAAGCTGCCGCGACCGCGCGGTGCACCTCCACGGAAGGACATTTTGATAAAAGGAGGTAGAAAGAGGCGAGCGTAAAAGGTTGGTAAAGAAGGACCCCGTTGGGATGAGGCTGGTGTTGATAGGTGAGGGTGTAGAGAGGGTGTAGTGGTTTGAAGCTGTAGAATTTGCGATTTCTCTTAATTTTTTCGGTTTAGACACTTGGGATTTTTTTTTCTGCCAGTGGCTGGTGATTGGCCGCCGGTTTGTTTAGTGGGTCTTATCTGCTAGTACCGTCGCTTATCTTATCGCATCTTATGTAAGCCCACAGAAGCGCAGCTGCCTCACTCCTCCACACATAATCCCGCCCACCAGCCAAATTCTCACAAGCGGCAAAAGCTCATCCAATCATGGACCTGTGGCGTAATGGTAACGCGTCTGATTCCAGCACAGATTGGAGCATCCAGAAGATTATCCGTTCGATTCGGGTCAGGTTCATTTTTTGCTATTCACTCTGTTTTGATTTTTGCATCACGTTCTGTTGTTATTTTTATTTATTTAAATAGACTAATTAAATTGCAGCATTCAATCTGAATCTTTCACAAAGAGGTATCGAAAATGAGGACAAGGAAAGAAAGAAAGAAAAAAGAAAAGAAGAAAACAAAACACAAGACACACCGTCAGGCGGTTGCAGAAGATAAAACATTGAATAGAACATTGACTGCACAAAATAAACACCAAACTCCGGACCTCGGATCACAGCCCCCTAGTAAGGAGTCACGATATCGTCCTTGCCCAGCTTGTACCGCCCGCTGTTGGCACCGCTCACGCAGCCGCCACTCCGCCGTGTGAATGCCGCCGGGCCTGCAATGCTCTCGCGTGTTGGCCGCTTCAGTGCCTTGTTGGCAACCATGCTGACCTCGTGCGGCAGGGCCATGATGATGTTCTTGTCGGTGCCGTACTGGAAGTCGTCCGCCTTGACGTCGTCGCGGTACCGCTTGATCATGTACGAGGCCTTGCTGCCGCGCAGCACCTTCTTGAGGCTCCATTCGATCACGTACGGGCCCGTAGCAGTGATAATGCTCGTCTCCTCGGCACCCTCGCCTGTGTTGAACTTGGCCGGCGTAAACGTGACACCCTTGCCCGTCTCGTGGGCAAACTGCGCCACGTGCTCGGGCGTCAGCGCCAACCGGCGTGGCTGGGGCTTGCTGTCGGCCGCAAACGGCTTCTCAAAGCCCAAGCGGCCCTCGTTCTTGCCCTTGCTCTGCAGGGCATCAATCAGCAGCAGGTACGTGCGGCACGTGCCCAGGATCCAGCGGCCGTCAGCCGACACATCGAGACCGATGATAGGCTCGCCGAGGGCCGGGATGTGTGTCTTGGCGTTGATGCCGAGACGGTCAAACAGACGAATGTCACCCTTGTTGGAGGCGACAGCAATGTGGCCCTTGCCTGTGGTTGCAAGTGCCGAGAAGTCGTTCTTGGACACATACTGCTTGAGCTCCGAGTCGACCAGCTTGGTGCCGGACAGGCGCGGGTCCACACGGTACAGGGCGTTGTGCGAGACACCCAAGAAGGTGGGCTCGTGCGTCATCTGAGCAAACTTGTTCTCAGGCGCAAACGTCACAACAGGAATGTCTTCGTGCACCTTCCACTCGTCCACAACCTTGCCGTACTCGAGATCCATGCGGTACAGCTTGTTGGGGTCGGTGTCGTTCTGCAGGATCATGTTGCGATCCTCGTTGTGCAGCATGGCCTTCTTCGGGCTGAACAGCGCACCGCCCGGGGTCTCGATCTTGGAGATGTTGGTCGAGAACTCGAGCTGGTTGTCGTCGGTGTGCTTGAACACGCCAATCTGCGTGCCGCGGACCACAAACGACCGGTCGTGCTTGTAGCCAACCGCGAGGGTCTTGTTGATAGCCTTGTCCTTGGGCAGAGCATCGACGTCATCAGCTTCCTCGTCGCTGTCGTAGTGCTCGCTCCGTGGCCGGCCACTGTCATCCTCGTCGCCATCTGCTTCATCGTATGCCAGGTTGGCGATCGCTTCGCGCTCTTCGTCCTCCTCTTCTTCTGCGATTCTCTGTCTTTCCTTCTCGTCCTCGATATCCCGGTCCTCTTCATCGTCCGCGTCCGGCGCGTCGGTCATCACAATATCGGCAAACGCGTCGGCAACGTAGTCGCGCTCCCTGTCCTTGATCTTGGACCACTTAATCTCGTTCAGCTGCTCCCAGAGCGCACGCAGCAAGCCTTCCTGGAAGCGCTCGAGCGTGGGCTGGTCCTTGAAGCGCAGCAGCCACGAGTAGGCCGTGCCGTCGGCGGTGAACTGGTTGAAAATGAACGACAAAAACTCAAAGTTGAAGACGGGGTTGATGTCGGCCACAACGGGGATGCCGAGCCAGTCGCGGTCCTTGCTAGCAACCTGCAGCCAGTACTGCCATTTGCCAACCTCGCTGACAACGGCCGTCACAGATGCATCCTGCAGCACAAACGAACCCGAGGGGAAATCGAAAAAGTGCAGCTCGCAGACCTCTGCACCCAGAATGTCTTTTGCCTCGGGGGCTTCGTGGGCAGGCGGTGTAGATGTCGGCTCCTCAGTAGCAGCAGGTGCCGAGGCAGGGGCTTTGCCCTTCTTGGCTCTGGGCTTCGTCGGTGTGTTGATGAGAGTCGTGCCGACCGTCTCGTTGCGGCCTGACGCCGCAGCGACCGAGTTCAGCATGGAGTCGGTCGACGCGATAGAGCGGGCCAGCGAGGGGCTGTGGAGAGGGCTGGCGGGCGGGATGAGGATGTTGGCGAACTCGAATTGGGCCAGGTCGTCGTCGGTGGCGGTAGTGGAGGGCTTGCGGTACTTGCGCTCGTACTGGCACTGCTTGGCGACAAGCTCAAACTGGCGCACAATGTTGGTGGTCTGGGTGGCAGCAGACGGGTTGACGGCGCTCAGGTCGCACACAAACTCGTAGACGTCGCCGGCGTCACCGGTGAGATCGCGCCAGCAGAGAACGTGCTCGGTTTCGCGCGTGCCGTTGCCGTGTTCGTCCTGGCGGAACTCGACGCGGAACTCGAGGGCCTCGTCGAGCAGAAAGGTCTTTTCGTCGCGCTCAAAAGCAAGCGGGTCGGTTTCGGCGTCGTCGCCTTCTTCGTCGGCAAGCAGCTCAGCCTCGCCTTCTTCGTAGACGCGCTGGACGACGAGCTGGTACTGAAAGTCCTGGGCGGTGCGGCGGATGCGGGCGGCGGCGTCTTTGAAGAGGAGCTCGGAGTAGCCCTTGGGCGACAGGGGGCGGACGAGGTAGAGTTGGCCCTGGGGCAGTTCGATCATGGACTCCTGGTTGCTCGAGCCAAAGAGGAGTTTGGCAGCTGTGTACGGAGTACAGTTAGTACGAGTTGTTAATGGGACGGTAGATGGGGAAACGAGGTGGTATGAAGGAGTCGACTTACCATTCCGGAGCACAAACATTATCAGGGTAGCAAGTGCTCACCAGAGCGAGGTTGGTGTGATAAGAAGAAGGGGGTTCGAGGTCAGATGAGATGACGAGCGCCCGTGCTTGGAAGGCGGTGAAAGTGATGGCTGATGCGCGGATGACTGATGCGCAGCAGGGGGGGGAGGAAAGGTAGGAGAGGTGTGTAGAGAGCGAGTGCAAAGAGAGCAGAGGCAAAAACAGCAGAGGCAAAAGCAGCAGATGGGGGGATCAGAACGGAATGGAAAAGGTCCCAGCACGACTGAATGAAGGACAGAAAGAGAGGGGCAGTCACAAGGCTGAGTTGGAGTGCAACGCAAGCAAGGGAGGACTGCAAGACAGCAAGAGATTGTACACTCGAGAAGAGGGGGCGGAATGCGGCAGATGGAATGGAAGGGGGACAAGGAAAGGGATGGGGATGCAGCGTGAGGTCGAGAGCGAGGTCGAGAGTGAAGAAGGAAAAGAGGGGGGAAAGGGAAGGATGGCAGATGAAAGGGAGAGATAGTGCGTGCGTGGTAAGGTGAGGTGAGGGCCGTTGGAAGGTGCCCCAAACAGGAAGGCTCGATGGTCCTGCACACAGACGAGCAAAACAACGACTGGAAAAACACACACGAGCAGACTGCCGCGCTCGGGTCTACAGCAAGCAGCAGTCAAAGTGAGGTCGCGATATCTATTTTTGTGCTTTTTACGGCTTTTATCGGCTTTTATTTCATGTATGTTTTTGGCTGCATTCACTCTGTTTTCCACTCGTTTGTTCTCTGGCAAGCAGTTTTGGAGCTGCTCTGCTCCTTCTGTTTGTGTTTTGCTTTTCTGTTTTGCTTTCTGTTTTGTGTTGTGTTTTTCGCGAGTGGACCGTCGCTCCTTCCCTTCGTGGGCGACGAAGTGGTCTATTTATCTAGCTTTCCGTTTTCTTCTTTTCCTTTTCTCTGCCTTTCTTCCTTTTTTTCTCTTTCTTTTTTTCTTTTTCTTCTTCTTTTTTCCTCTTGATCCCCCTCTATTTGGCCTACTCGAATTTGCCCCTCTGCGTCATAGCAACAAGGCCTCCCGTAGGCAAACATGGTTGCTAGGGCTTCTAGCCAATCACCGCGACACTAGCCAAACTAGCGCGTTCTTCTTCGTCTGGCTTTGTCATCATGGTTGTCCTCATGATTGGTCATCTGCAACGCCACTGACGCCGCACAGTACGTCACAGGACTCAAGCCAGATGCCAGTCAAAGTGACCAACCTGTATTTTGTGTAATAGAAAGAAAGAAAAAAAGTATATTTGTAGGATATTTTATTTACAATATTTTGTGTAATTTGTTGTACTTGACTATTTTTGAGGCTATTTAAATTCTTCAGCATATTATATCATATCTATCAAATACGTCATGTTTTTCAATTATAGCGACTTAAACTCTAATATTCACGTGTCAAACAAAAGCTACGTGGCAGAAAAGCATGGCTGTACAGCTACCTCCTTGTCAAGTCATACTTTATATTATGGATAACAGTAAAATAGACAATAAAGATAGAAACTAGAGTTGTGAATGATACTACACCTGAGACTTCGAGCGCAGGAATAATCATCTCTACCGGCTTTCGAAACACAACTCACCCCAGCAAGAAATCCGGCATCCAGCTCATACTTAGCCCAGAGATAGACATAACAACTAAAATAAGAACAAAACAGGAGACTGTCAGATGCCGTCCAACTGGTATAAACTGCAATGGTGCCTAACTCAACAGTGATGATGAGTGACGTAGTGGCACACGAAAGAAAATGGTAATAATGATGATTAAAGCAAAATAGAGACGTCAGATACCCTCTCCTAGAGACATCAAGACCAAAACGCCGTCGCATACCAAGGCTGCACAGGTGTGAACAACGACAAGAGAAACAAGAGGTGACGATAGAAGACAAAAAACAGAACCGTGCTGGCACACCCCATCCGTTTTATGTTTCTCTTCAGAACAAGAAGGACGCTGTTGAAACACAAAATAACTCCAAAGTCAAGACTAGGAATGTAGAAGAGACAAGAGACAAAAGACAAAAGACAAAATATAATAAAAGACGAAAGCAAGAAAGAGACTGGCAAGCGGATGATACGCTGTTCACCAGACTGCATTGAGCTGACGTCGCTTGTGGAGGCCGGATAATCCCTAGATATCATCAATCGCCATATCCGACGAGAACGGCTGCTCCTTGGCGGCCGCTGCCTTGGCGGCTGCTGCCTTGGCCGACGCTTCTTTGAGCTCGGCCTTTTCACGGTCGCGCGCTTCCTTTTCTTGCTTGGTTGCTCGAGGCTTGCGAGGTGCGCCACCGCCGCGTGAGCCAGGGCCACCGGCACCGCGCGCAGTTGCTGTGCGAGCACCACCGCGCGTGCTGCCTCCACGGCCGCCACGAGAGCCACGGCCTCGCTTCACAGGAGTGGAAGTTCTGATTCGTTAGTAAAAGGCAACCGTACACATGACAGATAATAAAAACAACATACCCTTCGGCTGGCTTCTCCTCTTCAGGGACTAGAGGTCCCGAGTACACAAAGAAACCATCACGGCTGGTTGCCGCCTGCTCTTCCCACATCATCTCCGAGTCGTCGACAAAGTCGTCATCCTTGTCATATTCGTCCTCCTTGAAGATGCGCTTCTTGCGGGCCGGCTTGGCAGGGGCGTCTTCCGGGCCGCTGGCATTAACACCGATAATGGTAGTGTCGGCTGCGGCACCATTCTCCTCGTTGCTGCCTTCGTCACCTGACTGCATATCGTCGGTCATTTCGTCGCCTGACTCACGGCCTGAACCGGTACGTTCTAGTGCAGCTGATGCTGCAGCGATACGAAGCTTGCGGTCGCGGTGCGCTGCGAGGCGAGGGTGGAGGGCATCCCAGCCATAACGCTCTTCGGCCATCCGCATAAAGTTGACGTATTTGTTTGTTTCGCCCTTGATCAGAGGGATGTGCAGCACAATGGATGGCACTGTGTTTTCCTCACCAGGCAGAGCTTTGCCAAAGTCAAGAATAGACCGCTCAGGCTCAGCTTGAGGGGATGAGTCGAGAGACATTTGACCCGAGGGCTGGCCATCGCCTTTTGCGGCGGTAAGCTTGGGAGACGACGCTGCACTCTTGGTCTGTTTGCTCCCACGCTCTTGCTGCAAGATCGACGAGAACTTTTTGATATGAGGTGCTGACGATGCTGCCGCCAATGCTGCTGCTGCCGAGCTTGCTGCCGATACTGCAACGTCCTTGAAGGATGTTGTCGTCGGACCGGAGGGCTTGGGCGTGGGTTCATCGGCCGATGTATTGCTGGACGCTTCAGACGCAGCTGCCTTGCTAGCGGCCTTGGAAGCAGCGGCGGCAGCTTTGGCATCTGCAGCGGCAGCCTTTGCTGCGGCAGTAGCTGCCCTCTTCTCGGCAGCCTTGGTCGGAGGCTTGGTGGCTGTTGACTTTGCAGATGCGGGAACTGGTGGAGCTGGGGGTGGCTTGCTGTGAGGTTTGCCCTGCGTATCACTCTCGTCCTTCGCATCTGCCTTTGTAGCTTTCGCGTCTGCTTTTGTGGCAGCTTTTGAGATTCTAGCTGAAGTCGAGGCCTTGGTCGTAGACGTTTTCGAAAGCGCCAGAGCTGGAATTGCTAGGCTTGTGTCCTTGGTGGCGGTGACCTGAGGAGAGGGCTTTGAAGATGCAGTACCTGATTTGAGGATCGAAGATGGCGGAGGAGGGGGGTTGGAGGATTGGGTCGAAGCACTCGTAGCGCGCAGAGCAGGGGCAGGGGATGGCGAAGGAGGGAGCGAAGCGTTATTATCACGGTACCGTGCCGGAAGTGTCGCGTTCGACGATGTTGTAGCAGCGGCAATGGTCATCACAGGTGGCGACGCCTGCGTATAGGCTGTTGCAAACGAGCTATCTGGCGACCGGTTGTGGTGTACGGGGGCTGGGTTGACAAGGCTAGCGATAGAAGGCGAAGCACTTGTGCGGTTGGTGAGCTGTGGCGGGGCGCGCGGCGAGCCCATGGGACCAGTGCCGTAGGGGTCGCGCGAAAACATAGTCTCGCGAACAGGATCGTATGAGGAGCGAATAGGGTCGTAGCTCTGACCGACCGAACGGACAGGAGTTGTCGATGCTGGCGGATGTGACGGCCGTGGTGGAGAGTCGTCCACGTTAAGGATGCTCATGACCGAGCTTTGGTGAGACTCGCGTTTGGCGGGGGGCTTTTCCGATTGTGATGGCTGTTTGCGCGGGTGCAGGTGCGATTGTGTGGTGGAGGAGAGAATAGCGGACGGCCCAAGAGGATGCGCGGTTGGGCGAGGATCAAAGTCCATGCGCATAGATGTGAACTCGGCCTTGGGCTCAAAGTGCATATGGGCCGAAGATGAGCGGGAGAGGCCCATTTCGTCGCCGGTCGCCGACGAAGGTTGTGCGCGCCGCTTTCTTGGAATAGGAGGTGCATTGGGGTCCTTTGGTTTCCGAGCACGCTTCTGCTTGGGTGCCTCAATGTCAGAGACAACAACTGGGATGGGGCCGGGAGACGTCATTGGGGTGATGTCGTCGCCTGATTTTCTGCCAACGGTTCCGGGTTTGCGACCGGGCTTTTTCCTGGGAACGCCTTCTTTTGTGAGTCGCACGCCGTCCATTGAGTAGCCTGCGGCCTGGGGGCGTCCTTGATGGTATGGTTGTTGTTGTTGGAATAGGTCGAAGCGTTCAGAGCTTGTGTGTCTTGGGTCGTGGCCGGACGGTGATCTAGGCTCCGATGGGGATTTAGAGGGTAATGAAGAAAGATCCGGAGAGGTGCTGTGAGTGAGATTGTTCAAATACACATCATGGATCGGAGTGTTCATGCTATTGTGTCGTGGAGGAAGGGCGTGTGGCCAGCAATGTTGCTGATGGGAAGCGTGGCAATGCGCCCCGGCGCGAACAAATTAACGTGTACGAGTAGTAAGATGGAGTAGGCAGGCCGATCGGGGTAGGCGGGCTATTTGGAGATGTTGAAGATGGACCAATCAGAGGTGGATCTGAATCTGGCCGGACGCTTTTAGTTTTGGGCTTCCTTTCGGGGTTTTGGATCTGGCGTGACTGGTCGCGAAGAATGAATCGAATCAACGCACAATGCCGAAATGAAGAGTCGTTCAACCGAAAAAGTAGAACTGAATACGATGAACACCAGGAGAAGCGACGAAAGATGACCGAGAAGGGAGGAAATCGGAATGCACAAAGTATCGTGATTGTCGATGACTGCGAAAATGAAGAAAAAGTAAGAAGAAAAGAGAATCGGAATCGAGGGTTGGGTGGTGATGGTGGGTGGTGGTGGAAAAGCGAAGCGTGCTGTCCGGTTTAGGTAATTTGGTGGAAGTTGAAAGTCGAGAGTGACGTTGTGAATAGCTTCAAAAATAGATGTGCTGGAGCAAAGTGGTGGAAAACCGGGGCGTGGGTGGCACGGTGGGCGAGGTTGCCTCGGGAAATGGTGGATGGCGGATGGAGATATCGTCAATCAGGCGACGGAGACGATTGCAGAAGAAGCGTGGCAACCGAATGGTGGTCGTTTGACGACGGCGACGATGTAGAAAAGAAACCAAATCGATGATTGAAAAGAGGCCAACTGCGGGTTGAGAGCGGATTTGGGAGAGAAAATGGCTCTTTGGAGGTTGGTGATAGTTGAAGGAGGAGGAGGGGAGATGAGAAGAGGGAGAGGGAAGGGAAGAAGGGAAGGGAAGAGGGAAGAAGGGAAGAAGGGGAGAAGAGGAAGAAGAGGTAGACTAGAGGGAAGGAGCGAATAGAGGAAAAACACGAAAGAAGAGGGGCCTCAAGAAGGAACAGAAGAGAAGAGAGGGAAGGAGGGAATGAGGGCAAGGGAAGAGTGATGGGGAAATTAGAAAGAGACAACAGACGGAAGAGACAAAAAGACAGGAACGACGAGATAGGGCGCGAAGGCGAAAGGGGGCATGGGCGAGGAGCAGAAGGAAAGAACGACCGACCAGAGACGGGGCGTGGGGACGAGCTTCGTGTTGGGATAATCGAAAGAGACAGGAGCCAAGAGGCACAAAAAGCACAAAAGGCAGGAACGATGGGTGTCTGGCGGTATTGGCGGATCATGGACATCCATCGGGTTGTATCTCATGCTATGGCAGAGGGAAGGAGCGGAGCACGGGGACGAAAAGAGACAAGAGACAAAGCGAGTGACGAGAGACAGCCAGAGGCGCGAGTAGAAAAAGAGGCACGGAAGGTGCGATGGGGAAACACAGAGGAGGAATGGGAAAGGGGGCACTGGCAGACCGTGGACAGGGAAGGCACGAACGAGAGACGACGAGGAATGACGAAGAAGGCAAGAAGGCAAGAAGGCAAGAGCGGCAGCGTACGGCTACGAGCAGGCGAGAGCCAGCGTCAATGAGAGACAGTCACGACCAGAGTCGACGAGAGACGCATGAGTGAGCAGGGAGCAGAGGCATCAACACACAACCGACAGGGAAGGAGCGATGGACAAGCCTCACATGCACGCGGTCTAGACGGCATAGGGTAGGTAGCTCAGAGTACAAGTCTCGTCCATAGTGCGGGCGGTACGACGCAAGATACAATGGCCATGGTCGACATGGCCGACATGGACGAAATGGATATCACGGGGACCGGCGTTGGAAGTGAACGTATGGAAAAATGCCAGAAGGAAGAAAAGGGAACAGGGAAAAGGGAAAAAGGAAAAACGGAAACAACTATGGATCTGCTGGCGGATGGTGGCCGCAGAGGCCGTGGGCATGGGCAGATGGCCAGATTGGCGTAGGACGTGTGTGTGTTTTGTCATATTTTACCCAAGAGCACGTTTATCACTGTCGGCCTATTTGGGGGTTTGTGATTAATACCGTAATAATCCGTGGCTGCTGTGCAAGTAACTGAGTATGCATCGGCCAGATGAGATGTGCACCTGGGCGAGCGGTTTGCAGAGCCCACACAGCAGCGGAAGGCAGACATGCAGTATGGTGTATGCGAGGAGTAGGAAATAAGAAAAAGAAAAAAAGATAATAAGAAAAGGAATAATATGACGAAAATAAAAGCAGCTGATGGATGACTAGCATGGTGATAGGGCAAAGTCGCTCTGAGCTTGGCTGAGGATACTAAACGTATTAGACGAGGTACAGGGGGGGGGGGGGGCAGGCAGGGTGGAGGGGTGTGGCAATCAATCGACAACCGGAAACCGGCGACAAATAGAGCAGAAACAGAAGGTAGGGGGGTGGGTATAGCGGCGTGCACATGTACGAGTATTAATGCCATGCTGCGGAAATACGATACAATAGGCAGGCACTGACAGCGGCCGACACGAAAAAGGCACCAGCGATGGGTGAAGACGGCAAGAGCATACATGCTTACTAACCAAGCAGCCAACAGCAATTAGCATCTCACGATAATGTATCTTACAATAGTAAGAGAAAAACAAGCGACACATGTTTCCAGATAGCATAAGATGGTATGCTACGACTCCGTAGCCCCAGGATATGCACACAAGTGCACAACCACGCATCTGCAGCATGCTCCGTATGCGACGTGTATCTGTCGAACACCGGGGCAAGAAAGGAAAGGTGCAGAAGCGGGCGGCGAGCCGACGCTGTGCAGTGTGCGCGTGTTCCGGGGCTGTTGTGCGGTGCTTCAGCATGGGTGATTGGGATTCAATGCTGCGGTAATCACTTATGCATTTATGTATTTGATAGCAGCGATCGCTGAATTCCTCATTTAAACTTTGCTTTTTATTAATGCCTTATTCTACGGACGGTTCCAGCGAGGCCCAGCCGACGTGGGGAAGGCGCGAGTTGGAGTGCTGGCGCGGAGTATTATGTACTGCGACACTGTTTGCGTGTACCTCTGCCTCTGATTGTGGTGGACGGTACTTTCCAGCCCACGACCTGTCAGTACCTAGCAGTCCGTACTAAAGCATGCGCATTCAGTGTACCTCAAAGTACCCCTACATCCCTTACCCGCTACGTGGGTCCGTGCCAACCGCGTCTGTGCAAGCGTGCGGCAGGTCCAGACAGGGGTGTGCTGGCCGTTCTTATTCTGCTTTGTTTCAAGCGAAAGCAATCTGTACGGAGGGATGACGCAGAGGTTGGTTGATTGTATCAGTGTGGTCGAAGAAAGGATAGAATAAAGAAACAAAGGCAAAGAAGACGACGAAGCTGCGGATGGAAAGACGGGAGGATATTTTGGATTTTCAACGCCTGGGTCAGAAGCCGGGCTGAAGAAATAAGCGAGGATTCAATGAAGGAGCCAAACGAGACTGACAGAAGGAAGACAAAAGAAAGACGAAAGAAAAACAAAACAAAACAAAACAAAAGACAAAAGAACATATTGAGTGAATGCACAAGAAAGGGGTGCGTGCTGGCTGGCTGGCAGAGTCGGCTCCTCGCTGTGTCGGTGGTCGTCGACAAGGGTGACGCTGTTTCGCGAGAAGAGAACAAGTAAGCACGCAGTAAAGGCTCAATGACTCAGTAGTGGCTCAGTAATGCGCTCGCAATGCCCGTAGGAAGAGCGTGACACACTGTTAAAAACACCGGCAGAATGCCTTGAAACACCAAACAACACTGGTCGTCACAGGCCGCATCGAGTAGTACCACCCAAATCGAGCAACCCCGCCTGCCCCTGATTGGCTGGGTCTCGCCCGGTCCCTCGACTTGGGACGAGGAGAATTAAATAAATAAATAAAATATATGGCTTAAAATAAGTTGTTCGAACGGAGATAGAAGAAAACAGTGGAGCCGCTGGTTGTCAGATCGGCGCTAATGCACAACTCATGTCGAACGGTCACGTGTAAAGCTTTTCTTCTTCAGGCTTCTTTTGGCTTTTGGCTTTCGACTCTTGAGGGTCTTGCCGCTGCACCTGCAATCCTGTACGCCCAACAACCACCAAAATGGACGGATCACTGCAAGTCCTCGACATCCAGGAGAAGGAGGTCGGCGCCGTGCGTGCGCCGGCCTTCCCGTCGCCAAAGCCGACCGCGGCTGGTGGCTTCCCGCAGCCCAAGAAGCGCACCCGTTTCGCATCGACCTTCAAGCAGCGCATGCACGGCAGCGAAGAGGCCGCGCCGCGCAAGCCAGCACAGGCGACGCAGCCCCCCACAGCAGCAGCGACGCCGTCTGCGCCAGCCCACTCGGAAAAGGAGGTCATCGACCGCGAGAACCGCGAACGGCTGCGCGACATGGGCCCCGCGGAGATCGAGCAGGCGCGCAGAGAGCTGATGGAGAATCTCGATCCCACCGTCTTGCAGATGCTGCTGCGGCGTGCCAACCTCGACGATGCCTCGACGCTGCCGGGCGACCCAGAGCCGGTCCCACCACCAGCGATCAAGATTGACGATGCAGAGCCGTCGCTCAAGAAGGCGGCGGCAGAAGCCAAGCAGAAGAAGGAGAAGAAGGTGCTCTTCGCCTCGGTGGAGGATGTCGACGACGACGACAGGCCGGCCAAGGCAGAGAAGAAAGCAGTCCCGTCTGGCGACGACTTGCTGTCAAACAACGCTGCAAACTTGGCGCCCATTTCGTCTCCAGACGCCGCGGCGAAGGAGAAAAGCCACGACCACGATCACGACCACGATCACGACCACGATCACGACCACGATGACTCGTCTA
The DNA here is from genome assembly GCA_029298845.1 of Ophiostoma perfectum. Classification (NCBI taxonomy): domain Eukaryota; kingdom Fungi; phylum Ascomycota; class Sordariomycetes; order Ophiostomatales; family Ophiostomataceae; genus Ophiostoma; species Ophiostoma perfectum. The sequence goes on from JANSLV010000043.1 coordinate 69,950, forward strand.
ATATGCACTTCCCGCAGGCGCCGGCAGTGCCCGACCTCGACCCCAACGACCCCAACTTCCTCGAGAATCTGCACAACAAGTACTTCCCCAACCTGCCCGCCGACCCGGCCCGCCTCGCCTGGATGGCCCCGCTGCCGACGACCGACTCGCCCGCCGACAAGGAGTCGCCCTACTACCCCGGCCAGGACTCGGTGGCCGTATCGCAGCTGCGCTTCGACTTCCGCGGCCGCCTGATCCCGCCCAAGGCTTCCCGCGAGATCCCCGTGTCCAAGGGCCTGCACCACCACGGCGTTGCGCCCGAGGCCGCGGGCTACACGATCGGCGAGCTCGCACGGCTGGCGCGCAGTGCGGTGCCGTCGCAGCGCTGCGTTGCGTTCCAGACGCTGGGCCGCATCCTGTTCCGGCTGGGCAAGGGCGAATGGGGCCAGGCGGAGGTGGACGATGCGACGACAGACCCGCGCGCGCTGATGTCGCAGGGCATCTGGCGCAGCCTGTCCGAGGGCCGCGTGCTGGAAACGCTGCACGAGGCGGCGGGTGTCGAAGAGGGCACTGGACACCGCGGCAGCCGGGCGTATGCAATCGAGGCCATCTGGCTCTACGAGAAGGGTGGCTGGAAAGAGCGCTGGCGTGGCCGGTAGTGTTTTTTTCACTTTCTTTTTATGTCAGAGACACATAACACATAGCATCACATTAATGACATTTACGAATGATACCTCAAGATTACCATTGATCATTATAGAGTCGTCGCGGTGGAAATGTATTTTCATTTTCATTTCCGTGCAGACAGTCATAATGGAGACAAAGAAAAGAAACATCTAAACGAAAGCAAATATCAAAGCAAAGATCAAAAAGCAAAGAACACCCTGCTTTTCGATAGTATATTGACGTAGTAAACGTAAAAAGTAGAAATAAAATGGACACGTAATGAACATATATAAACATCATAGAATAAGCTTGCCTCTCCCTCGCGTAGGTGAAGTCTATCCGGTATCTAGAACAGTCCCAGGAGATCGTCGTTACCGCCGCCGCTGCTACCCTGCTGCTGCTGCTGCTGCTGCAGCTGCGCGCCTGGTGGTGGTGGTGCACTGCTGCCGCTTAGGTCCAGGCCGCCGAATCCACTCATAATGTCGTTCATACCGGGTGGTGGTGCTGGCGAGCTTGGGCCGCTGCCGAACCCACCCGCTGCGGGCGATGGCGATGCTGCTGGTGCGTCGAACAGACCCATCATATCAGCAATACCGCCAGCGCCAGCACCTGCAGCGGCAGAACCGCCGACGGCAGGGCTGCCCGTCCGCGAAGGTGTGCCGGAGCCGCCTGTGTGGTTCTGCTCGGCCGACGCGGGTGCAGCGCCGTCGAAATCGATATCCAGCAGGTTCTCGATGTTGCCCTGGGATGCCGCACCTGCAGCACCGCCCGCACCACTGCCGCTGGCAGCCACCGACGCGGCGATCGGGTTGTCGGCGGCATCCTGGCGCTGCTCCTGGATAGCGGCACGCTGGATAGCGTCGGCGCCGAAGCGGCCCTTGCCGACAAACGACTCGGGGGGCTTGTGGTAGACGGACGCGAGCGTGGACAGCTCGGCGAGCAGCTGCTCGAGGAGGGCGGGGGGCAGGGTGGTCATGGTGGTCGTGATGGCGGGCTTTTGCGACAGCACGATGGACTTTGCAACCTCGAGGTCGCCCGACAGCAGACGCCAGTAGACGTAGGCGCGGTCGCGGATGTCGGGGTTGTCGTTTTCGGCCGTGGCCATCTGGAGCACGCGCTGCACGAGGGACTGGTTGGCGCTGGGCTTTTTGAGGAAGAGCTTGACGACGGCCGTCAGGATCTGGAGCTGGGTCTGGGTGAACTCCTCCATGAAGCCGTCGACAAAGCCGATGAGGATCTCGTCGGCATTGGAGATCTTTTCGGCGTACTCGCCCACGATCCATATTAACGAGCTGCGGGCATCGGGCTCGTCGAGCTCGTCAATGTGCTCGACAATGGTGCGGATGACGCCCTCGTAGCCGGGGTACTTGCGCAGAATGTCCTTGATGACAATGACGACCTCCTGCACGACGTAGTTGACGTTCGTGGCCATGAGGTCGACGAGGGCGGACACGCACTTTTCGCTGGCCGCCTCGCCGATCTTGATGGCGACCTGGCCAATGGCCTTGATGGCGCGGCGCACAAAGTCCATATCGACCTCGAGGGCGTACTCCTTGAGCTCGGCGAGCAGCTGCTCAAAGTTCTTCTCGTTGGCGATGCGCACCATGATCTCGAGCTTCTGGAGCTTCACGTAGGGCGCGTCGTTGTACTTGCAGAAGAAGACGCGCATCTCCTTGCTCAGGATGTCCGGCTTGGCCTGCAGCAGCAGGTCAATGTTGCGCAGCGCAACGTACTGGACCTCGGGGGCGCTGGCGACGAGCGTCACGAGGGGCGGCGCCATCTTCTTGAGGTACTGGCGCACGAGCTCGGGGTTGATCGTCTTCATGTGGATAAAGACGACCTTGACGGCGGCGAGCACGACGCTGGGGTTCACGTGCTGGAACTGGGGCGTGACGCGCTCGCAGATGTGCTCCGACTCCTTGACGTCCTGGGACGGGTAGTCGGCGAGCGTCGTGAGGATCGTGACGCGGCCCCACTCGGTGCACTCGTTGAGGGCCATGAGCAGCTTCTTGAGGATCGCAGGGGTCACGATGAGGGCCTTGGTCTCGGGGGCGGTCTCGCTGATCTCGGACAGGGCCTGGACAGAGTTGGCGACGACCATGGGGTTGGAGTCGCCGATGAGCTCCTTGAGGATGTCGAGGAAGCCGTTGTCGATGCACATGCTGGGGTTGAGGTCGAAGAGCTTGGCGACGCAGATGGCGGCCGTCTTGCGCACGTAGGGGGACTCATCGCGCAGGGTCTTGCGCAGGGGCTCCTCCATGTAGTCGACCATCTTGTCGACGCGGATGCAGCCCATGGTGCGGATGGCGAGGGCACGGATGAGGGGGTTGGGATCTTCCGAGTCCTGGACAAAGGTGTTGACAGCAAGAATACAGAGGTCGGGGTGCGACTTTGCATAGTTCATCAGGTAGAGGTAGACGAGCTTCTTCTGGTCGAGGTCGGCGGTGGCAATGTTCTTGAGGACGTCGGGGAACAGGGCAGACACGTCCTTGCCGAGGGTCATGGCCATGATGGTCTTCTGGATGGCCTCCTTGCGCTCAAAGGCATACTGGGACACGAGGCCGGCGCGCAGCTCAAAGGTCTCGCCCTTGCGCGGGACGGTAAAGGCCCCCCGTATACGGTTGACCGCTTGCATTGTGGGATAGACGTCTAGGAGGACAGGAGGGGATAGACGTCTAGGAGGACAGGAGGAGAGGCGGAGACGAGAGTCGGGGTTCGGAGGACGGGAGGAGGAGGTTGACGGCGAGCGCCGGTTCTTGGCAGGTAGAGGGCCCGGCGATGGCTGCGGGTGGGGAAACCGAAAACCCGGTGGTCTGTTGTCGGGGCAGGCTGTAGCTTCGCAGAGACTCGGCGTGTGCTGCCTGGGAGTGGTGATAGGAGCAGTGTTGAAGATCGGTAGACGTCGACAGTCTGGCCAGGGGCTGATATGTGGTTTCGCCTGCACTGGTGCTTCGCTGGCGGTGTTCAGCGCTGATTGGCAGTGTTGACAGTGTGGCAGAAGGGTCTCGCCCCTCAGCTAGGCCCCCTATATTAATTAGGCAAGAGCCAGAGAGAGCTTGTCGCCGCTTTGGTTTCGCCTTGGTGGGGGTACACGTGACCGTCCTCACCGTTAAATGGACGACCATCGCAACGACGCACGACAACACAACACCAACGAAGACGTCATCAACACAATGGTATGTAGCAGACGCTTGCTTGCGTCTACACATGGCACACGATGGAGGATGCTGACAGCGGCAGGCCAGCTTCCCGAACCTGCGGCGCCTCTTCGTCGAGGCGAGAAACGACGACGAGGAGCGTGAAGTTTCTCGCAAAGCGGTGAGTCTCTGATGCATGTTGTCATGATCGTATGACGAAGCACAACTGACAGACTAGTTCTACAATGCTGTCCTCTTCATGAGCTCGGTGGCCGTGTTCAGCTTGTTTGCGCAGCGCATGAATGCCAAATAGACGGGCGACGAGAATTGCTGCGTGCCGTTTGACGCTTTTGTATTATGTCAGCTGCTTACCTAAACTATACCCGACCGCAATACCATATCTTACAAAGACCATACAAACGACCGAGACCGAACGCAAAACGCACAATAGAGAATACATGTACACATATGACGGCATGGATATGGCCGCGAGGCCGACATGACCCAGAGAACGAGCACAGATCATAAGGATACCAGACATTACAGAACGCCATCCCACCGGTGCCCATGAGAAGGATATAACTGGAGAGGAACGAAAGAAAGAGGAAAAAGAAAGAAAAAAGATAAAAGGAAGACAGCATGGAAAGGAAGGAAGACAGGAAGGAAAAGCAACGAGTTCAATCGCTCTCGCTGTCGGACCCGAGGAATGCCAGGTCGTTGAAGCGCTTGGACCGCGCCTTGGGCTTTGGTGATGGGGGCTCGTCATCGTCATCGTCATTGTCATCGTGGTCGGCGGCGGCCTTGTCTTTCTTGTCAACCACGACGCCTGCCTCTTCCTCTTCCTCCTCGTCGGAGCTCTCTTTCAGAGACTTGCGCTGCCGCGCCGCCGACCGCGAAGACCGGCCACCAACTCCCCAGTTCTTGTCCATCTCCTGGACGGCCTCGAGGTCCGCCTCGAGCTCACGGCGCTCTTTGATCTCGCGCGCGCGCGCCTCGGAGAAGCGGCCGTCCATGCCGATGTCGCGCAGCACACCGCGCAGGTGGCGGATCTTGGCCTTGCTGTCGTCGCCATAGGAGCGCAGCTCAAATGCCCAGATCTTGCGCACGCCACACTTGACGAGCTGGCCCTGCAGCCTCTTGATTTCTGCGTCGTCTGCACTCAGTGCTGTTTCCTTTTTGGCCTTTGGCTCGCTCTTCGTTTTCGCAGTTTTCGCAGTTTTCGCAGCGGCCTTCCCCCGCTTCTTCGGCGGCGGATCGTCGTCGAGGACCGAGGACATGCTGTCGGAATCGTCTGCGGCGGCATTGGTCGGTGCGGACTCGACTTTGTCGCTGGCTATGTCGCTTATAGGAGAGTCGGACTCGCTCTTGGCCGGCGCAGCTGCTGGCGCTGTTGCCTTTGCCGGCCGCTCGGGAATGGCCTTGTCCTTGCTGGTGCGAGCCCTTTTGCGCTTGGGGCTGTCGGCGGCCTCGCTGTCGTCGCTGTGTTCTGTCTCCTCCGCCTCCTCCTCTTCGTCGTCATCGTCACCGCCAAAGCTGTCCTCGGAGGGCTCGCTGAGACCGCTCTCGTCTTCGCTGTCGCTGACGGCGCGCGCGAGCTTCCGTTTCTTCGGGGCCGCCTTGGCCTTGGCCGGTTTTGTCGGCTTGGCCTTTGGTTTCGGGGCTGTTTTGCTTTTGGCGGCCTTTGGCTTCACCTCTGGTTTAGCGTCAGCCTCGGCCTCCTCCCCGTCCCCTTCCATCAGCCTTGTCACCTCGTCGGTAATGACCTGCTTGCTCTTTTCCTTCCACTCGTCGCTCTTGAAGTAGTCGTCAGCCAGGCCGCGCTCGGCGGCGACGTGTTTGCGCACTGCATTGACTGTGACATTGTCGCGGTCGGTGCTGAAGATGTGCCTCGCTGCGTCGACTAATGCCTTTTCAAGCGACATTTTGCTGTATTCTATTTTTCTTCTTTGCTGAATCAACGATACATCCGAGATCATGCAGCATGTCGCGTCGCGGGTACAAAAGCGGGGACGACTCAATGGAGGCCTGGTGGCATACTGGGAAGGAGCGGCGCAGAGAGGTGGTCCGAGCTCTGGCGGAGAGTGGGGAACAGGCCACAACGGCTGCTGTGTTAGTCATCCGGGAGCATCGAGCAACACATTGTGTCTGGTTTTTGTTGCCGTGCACTGCGCTGATATTAAACTGTTAAACACTACAATTGATTCGTGATTTTTGCTTGATCTTAGCTGATTCTTGATTGGCATCTTGATACGCATCTTGGCCGGCTTATCCACCCGTGTTCGTTGTCAACGCCTCTCCACTGCCAGCGCATATCCATGAGCAAGAGACGCCAGAGACCACGCTCCTGTGAAAGCCCGCCAGTCCGTCGATCTTCCCGTGCTCTATCTACTACCAACTGTGCTGTATATCGTATATCTGACGTCGGCAATTTAGCACTCTGACGCTTGCAGTCTAGGGCCGGGGCACACCTAGGTATGACCTGCCCCACCCGCCGTTGCATCTGAGTGCCTGCAAGTCTGCCTTGTGCGCAGTGGAAGCTCGGCCCAACGCCTGGAAAGATGCTGCTCTTTATTAGTAGTGACCCCAGGTGCGATCTTGAGTGAGTCACTGGCAGGGTTGAGCTGTCCGCACGAGTGGTCGGTGGTCGCCATGTGCACCCCTGCTCGGGTCTGACCAATGCGGCTCAAGGCGGCTGTGTGCATAGCGGTTGGAGACCTGATTGCTGCGGCTTTCGACAGAGAGAGAGCAGCCGATCGCAGTGGCCATGCGTCCACAGGACCAGCACATCGGAGAGCGAGCGCCTAGCAAGGCTGTGATTCGATGAGGCCAATGCCGCCCACCGTCATGCAGCCTGGGATCGGGCATGGCTGCCTAGCATGCCTGGAAAGACTGGCCATGGCTGCTTTGATTGCCCGTCTTCTTCTTCTTTCTAGCTGGGTTTCGATTGCTGTTTTCTTGTTCTGAAACTTGTTCGTGATTATTCTTAATTTCTGTTTACCAACTGTTGACTCTCGATCCTTCGATTCTTCATCCAGCATCTCGTCGACACCGGCCAGCGCGTCCGACGACAACTAGACACGGACGAGGTGAACAACCCAAGAGAATAACTCAGGCTGCCAGACAAGACACAGTGCTGAAAACGAGCGGGACAAGAGACGACCAGCAATAACTCCAACTGAGGCCAACATAGAGCATCGCCATCCGCTCTGGGTGCTTACCTAATCACAACGGCCTCGACCTCTCCTGCGCCTCTTCCATCTTGGTTCCCTCTCTCTTGCCAATCTATCTTTGTATTTCTATATTTCTGTGCTTCTGTGCTTCTGTGCTTCTGTGCTTCTGTGCTTCTGTATTTCTAGTTCTATCGTCTCCTTCATTTCGTCGTTGCTGTATTCTCGCTCGCCCTGCTTCTATTCGTCGTGTGGCTCTCCCGGCCCGACCTTCCCCTCACCTCACCACACCACCTACATCCGCCTTATCTGACGACTCCCAACACAAAACACGCAACACACAGCACACCAGACCAAAACACCCTGTACCTTGCCCATCACAAGCTGATTCACACGACTTCGCATCTACACAAAATGACCGAGCTCAAAGCCCTGCGGGTCGGCGGCGAGTCTCGCGATCTGCCCGGCTTCCTCAGGCTGCCGTACGAGCTCCGCCAGCGCATCTACCAAGAGTGCCTCGTCGAGCCCGAGCTCTGGTACCGGCCGCACAGGGCCACCTGCCGCCTCGCTGCCAAGGATACAGCGACGACGGAGCGCCCGGCGTTTGTCAAGCGCAACCTCGTCGACCACCTGCTCGACGACTGCAAGTGCACGCTGCGCCGCGGCCTCGCGCTGCTGCGCGTCTCGCGGCTCGTCAACCGCGAGGCCGCGCACATCTTCTGGTCCCAAAACACCTTTTGCTTTGCCCACCCGGCCGACTTCCTGTACGACGACTTCTGCGACCGCGTGCGCCCCGCCCACCGCCTGCTCATCCGCCACATCTGTGTGATGCCCTACATCAGCGACTCCCTCGTGCGCCGCCCGACAGACTACAACTACCGGTCGGCGCCCGGCCACTACTACCGCGACGAGTCCGCATCGTTGCGTTTTGCCGAGTCCCTATGGCAGTCGCTGCTGGCCTGCCAGGGCCTGCGCACGCTCGAGCTGCACGACGGGCTGCTGTTTGGCCAGCTCCAGATGCATGCCAGCCGCATGCGCGCAAACCTGCCCCATCTGCACACGTTCCGGCTCGTGGCGTTGCTTGCCTACAAGGTGTGGCCGGCACAGGAGGAGGTCGACGGGCTCGCAGCCCGGAAATGGTCCAGAAACCCGCTCCACGCCAAGTCCCGAAGCCATGACAACCGCAGCGAGCAGGACAGTGACGAAGAGCCCGACGACGACGACGCCGACGACGACGAAGATGATGAAAACGGCGGCCTCGACACCAGTATCGGTCTGGATGTGCCGATTGCCGAGCTCGGCTCGGCGATGCCCAACCACCACACCAGCCACGTCGCTGCACCGCCGCCACCGCCGCCGCCCGTGCGCCGCTTGGCCCTCAACCCCATCATCCCGGGTTATGGATTCCGGAATCTAGACGACTTCTCGCGCATGCTGTGGTTCAAGGTCGGCGTCACAGTTGACGATGCCGTCATTGACTCGTTTACACGCGGCACAACACCCACGTGCCGCCTGTTCCCACCACCAATGGATAAGCGAGTCGTCAAACGCACAGCCCGCTATTACAACGACGAGTGGGCAGCGTACCGGGAGAACGCAGAGGACGAGGATGAGAACGAGGATGATGAGGATTTGGATGCAGATGAGGACGGTGCCCGGGCGGGTCCCAAGGACGATCGGTCGCCGCAGCAGGTCGCCAATGTCACCGCCGCCGAGGATGCTTTCAAGGAGATGCTGCGCAACTTCCGCACCAACTTCTTGGTACATATGCGGCACGCCATCCACCAGGACCTGCCCTATGAATGGGGCGCGAAGCCGGGCTACACTACTCCTCTGCCGCTGCGCGAGATGGATGCACTGCCGCCTAAGAAGATCATCAAAGACGTGCGGATCAGAACCGGCTACTACAAGCGCGTCACAGTCGACAGCCCCGACTTCAAGTGCTCAAAGTACGGCTCGGTGCGCCGCGCCTTGCGCTCCGGCAAGACCTACTTTGAGACGCACTACAAATGGGAGTTCTACCGGTACAACGAGCACGACTGGGACCGGAACATTGACAGCCACCGCGACCCCATAGATGACCCGCACGGCCCCATTGAGTACGACCACAAGTACGGCCTCAAGCGATACCACCCCGATGCTCTGCGGCATATCTCGAAGCGCATTCCCGCCCTAGAAAGAGACGGAAGTTTTGAAAGGCCCGACAAAGTCACTGTGCGGCGGACACTGCGCGACGGCACCCAGCACGACATCGAGCTGTTTGGGCTGCCCCCGGCTCTGGAGCAGCATCGCAAGCGTTTGCGGCAGCGCATGGGCTATGCGGTGCGGCACGAGAAGACCCCCGAGCAGCTCGAAAGGGAGGCGACCGCGCGCGTCGACAAAGACATTCAGCTTACCAATTTCATGATCACGGGCCGGCATCCCCTCTCTATTGAGCGGCGCGCGCGGGACCAGATGATGCTGACGCGTCTCGAGCGGCGCTCGCGTGCGGAGGCCAACGAGGCGCAGCAGAAAGTGGCCGAGTCCAAAAAGGCCGGCCGGGCGCGGCGCAGGGACGAGCAGACACAAAAGGCACAGCGGCAGATGGAGCGGAAACGCCTACCGGGTGTGGCGTCGCTCCATGCCGAGCAGAAGAAGCGGATGCGGGTGGAGCGCGAGAAGCAGAATGAGGAGAAGAAGAAGCTGGAGGACGATGCTGAGAAGAGAATGAAGGCGCAGCTCGCGAAGAACTCGAGGATGAAGCAGAGAAAGGCGAAGGCGAAGAAGGTCGACGATGACGACGAGGATGTGTTTACAGAAAGCGACAGCGACAGCGACAGCGAGAGCGACAGTGAGGACGACGATAAGGACAAGGACGAGAACGATGATGATGACGAGGCAGACGAGGCCGAGGAGGCGGACGAGAGGTGGCCGGCGCCGCCCAAGTGGACGAAGCCGGAGAAGAAGAAGCCGCGCGACAAGCGGTACAGCGGGCACGCCTATAAAAAGTGCAACCGCAAGCCGGCGCGGCTATTCCGGGCCAGCGCAGACGACCTCGATTTGTATTATTAGATATGATGATGGTAATGATAACGACTTTGAAGAAGAAGAATCACGTAGCCGAGTAAGCGGACAGAAGTGTTAGTGCGTAGGGCGTAGTGTGTAAATAATAAGCGTGTAAGTGTGTAAGTGAGTGGGGCGTAGACATGTTAAATATAAATATTAATTATAATATAACAAAAATAAAATAAAATAAAGTCGCAAAGAAGGATGCTGTGAATTCTACGTGAATAACAATGAACAACTAAAACAACAGCATAATGCTAGAACGAAAGAAATCAAATCGAATATTGCAAGCTTGTTCCCGTCACATTCATTAACACAAGCTGCTGGAAAATCAAACGGAAGCACGACATACACGGCTATGCACAGTCCGACAACGGCCGCATCGTCTGCACTGCTTCTGCTTCTGCTTCTGCTTCAGATACCCGAGTCACCCTGGGTAAAGGGGTCGCCGCTGGGGTAGTACGCACTCCAGCTGTCGCACTGCGAGCCGATGCTGCTCAGGTCGACGGCCCCCGGGATCGCGTCCAGCTGCTCCAGGAACTGCACGCTGAGGCCCTGCGACACATGCCAGGCGACGTGGCAGTGGAACAGCCACGCGCCCGGGTTGTTGGTCTCAAACGCCACCACCAGCCAGCCCCAGGCCGGCAGCATCGTCGTGTCGCGCCGTGTCGGGTTGTTGCCGTTGAGCGTTGCCGCATCGGACGCCGCGTCGTACGCGCGCAGCGTATAGCCCGGCGACAGCGGATCGGCAATCGCCGGCGACGCGCCCAGCACGAGGACATCGTGCCCGTGCAGGTGGATGGGGTGCGGAATGGAGGAGTTGTTCTGCAGCAGCCAGTACGTCGTCGTGCCTGCGCTCGAAATCGAAATGGCGTTCTCGGCGGCCGGCATGCTGTCCGTCGTGCCGCCCTGCACAAACTGCAGCGTCGGCTGCGACCACGACACGTTCATCGGCGTGTTGTTGACGGGCCAGAAGACGCGCGACACATTGTCCCTGCTGGTGATGAGCGACGTTGTCAGGGTCTGGTTGCCCGTGGGGGCAAACGACGTCGCATCCGACGCCGAGCGCGACACAATTGGGCTGAAAAAGGACGAGTCGGGATCGGCACAGCTCGGGTCCGGCGGCGCCGTGCCGGGGTCTGTCGGCAAACCAGTGGTGTTGGTGTTGGAGTATCTGACAATCGCGGCCGGGTAGGGGTTGTTGCTCTGCCCGCAGGGGCCCGTGGGCATTGTGACATTGAGCCAGTAGGTGCTGGGCGCGGCCGTTGCGTTGATCACGACATCGTAGCGCTGGCCGATTGCGAGATAGATGCTCGGCACGGTGACGGGCTGCACCGGCACAAAGTCGGTCGACACGATGGTCATGTTGTGCCCGACGAGCGACACCGTGTACGAGTTCTCGACGGACGGGTTGATGAGGCGCAGCAGATGCGACTTGCCCTGCGTGAAGTTGAGCGTCAGGTAGGAGCCGGCACCCGAGCCGGAAGGCGCCACGTTGACACCGTTGAACAGCAGATTGTCGCTCAGCGGTGCAGCGCCCGGGGCACCGGCAATGAACGGGTTGCTGGGGTCGTTGATGCGTGCTATAACGGTGTCGGTGGCGCCGTAGTACCAGTCCGAAATGGCGAGCGGGCCGAGGTCGACATCGTAGTTGGCCGACGTCGGGCCGCGGATGACCATCGACCCGAGCACACCGTTGCCGTACTGCGACGAGAAGTGCGAGTGGTACCATGACGAGCCGTACTGCGTGGCCAGAAAGGTATAGGTGCGGGTGCCGCCGTTGGGGGGGATGGGACACTCGGTGATGCCGCTGGTGCCGTCCATGTTGTTGGAGTTGAGCTGGCGGATGCCGTGCCAGTGGATGGACGTGCCGTTGGTCACGAGGTTGTTGATGACGGTGACCTGGATCTGGTCGCCCCAGTCGGCCGAGATGGTGGGCCCGGGGAAGCCGCCGTTGATGAGCATCGCCGTGGCCTTGGTGCCGCCGTCGCCGCCGACCCAGTTGTCGACCTCGGTCAGCGTCAGGGTGTAGGTGCGCGTGACGCCGGTGGTCGGCGTGTGCTGCTCGTAGTCGGTGTTGATGTCGAAGCCGTCGGACCAGCACTGGCGGTCGGAAGCAGTGTTGCAGGATGTGCGGCGGGCCAGTCGACAGCTCTCCCCGGTGCTTCCCTCGGTGCTTCTCCCGGTGCTTCTCCCGTAGCGAGCGGTCCGGCCATAGTACTTTTCAAACTTGCCAAAGGGTGCAACGGCAACAGGGTTGGCCACGGCGAGCTGGGCGAGCTGGGCAAGCAGCAGCACCAGGCCAAGAGCCCGCAGAGGGGCCAACTGAGGCATCTTGTTATCCTGGTGAATGAATATGAATAATATTAAATAAGTATCAAATAAATATCGAATAAGCGAGTGTGGTGTTGGAGAACGAGTGGTGTAGGGGGAAACGAGTGGTATAGAGTAGGAGAGTAGAACGAGAGACAGACCGGTAGCTGGCTACGGACTCAGGAAAGACTTGCGAAAAACTCATGATAGCAGTCGTGATATATATACGTTTCTCCGGTAGAGGTAGTCCGGCTCTGTCGGGCATTTCCTCTGCATGGGGGCTTGGCCGGCAATGTTCTTATTCACGATTTGTTTTCTTTTTATTTATTTATTTATTTAGATTTGGGTTCTCTCCTTTTTCTCTTTTCTTTCTCTTCTCTTCTCTGCATTTTCCTGTTTTATTTCTACTGTCAAAAACTGCACAAGTATCTTGCATTTTCAGGCCGCAAGGACTGCCCAAGTTAGGATTGTAGTCTCGATAAACACAAGCCAAGGAGCTCGGCACAATTTAAGCTTTGCCACTGCATATTCCTTGCTCCTTGTCTTGTCTGTGTTTCCTTCGTTTTGTTTTTTGTTTCCTAATTTGACCACAACGCCATGTGAGATGCACTGCTAAACATCAGACAAACACAGCTCAACGTCCTGTAGCCAAGTCCTTGGCGCTTGTCTTGTTTTTGTTTTTGTTTTTGTTTTATTTTATTTTATTTATTCAAATTGAGTTCCAGTCGTGTATTTCCTTGCCCATTATTTTCTCACGTTTTCTCACCGTCTTCCATTGTTTGCATACTGCCGTCTACCTGATGATCCCGGCCCGCACCCCGGTAATTACACACAGCTCGGCCTTTCTTGCTTATACGAATTCGCAGGCAGAGAAGCCTGGCATGCGGGCTGGAGTCTCAAACACCGAGTCCTGCAGCGTGCAGAAAGCATATGCACGAGCATGGGATCGACATTGTGCCGTCGGATCATCCATTCTCGTTTGGCTGACAGTGCAGGGGTCGCCTGGATGGAGATATCACAGGAGAAGAAAAGACGGAAGAGACAGAAAAGTCAGAAAGACAGAAAAGACAGAAAAGTCAGAAAGAGCGGAGAGCAGGACAAAGTCTTGGGTTTGATTAAGACCGACCGAAAAGCGTGAACCGGACCATTGAGAGCGAGTCTAGAGACAACCAGTCACTATACATGCAATAAACAGGTCTTTCTCTTTACAACTATCTGGTGCCACGTAAGGCGCATGCAGCCGCAGCAGCAATCAGCAGTGGTGTTTCACGACAGGACGACGGCGAGGACTAAAGAAGAGGAGAGAGCAAGGTTCATGAGGCGGCTTCTACGAAAACGGACGAAAAGACACGAAACAGACGAAAGGACGCAAAGACGGAAAGACGAAAAGACGAAAAGACAGGAATAAACAGGGATTTAACAAGAGTGCCGGGACGAAGAGAGACTGCCATTGACAAGGACAAGGATCTACATCCACGACGCCAGCTGCCATGGCAGAGACACTGGCTGGGCCATGATTGCGGTCGACGGGGACTGAGGATGTAGGCCGTGGCGTCGGCGCAGGATGTGTACACGCCGTAGATGTACGCAGCGGATGTACTTTCAACCACCCCGTTTATGCACTGCACCAAGCCACAGTACGAGCTGGATCCGGATATTCGGTCTCGGATATGGCTACTACAGCTTCTATCAGCTCTCGGATGGCAGCGGCAGTCTCCATGTCGTCGTGGCCCAGCCCGAGCCATCCTCCAGCCTGCTACACAGCTGATGCCGTGATGCCCAATGACGAAACCACGATAACGATTGCAGGAGAGCTGGCCACAGCATGCGTTCGTATTTGGATAGGATGGGGACCAATCTATATGCGAGAACAACATTGCTGGTCTGAAACATTTGCACTCGGGGGCAAAGATTGATATAGACTTTATTCGAAATGGTGCCGGCACGGCATCCGTGATAGAGGCTGCGACAGTTTTCTGTTAGACGGGCTGCTCATTCCCCTGGAGATTGGCACAAATAAGGCTGTGCCGTTCTTCCGCCTGCCTCTTGTGCTGCTCATGTAATATATTATCATAATGGTAAGATGCCAGACAGGTGAGAGCTCGGGACGATTGCATAAGACGGAAAGACACAGTAGAGACACACAGCTAGAGACACACAGGCACGGGAAGTTTGAGAGACATTACTAGCTGGGCACAACTCAAACCGACAGCATTTCCCGGTCCTCGGTCTTGGTCGCTGACTTACTGAAACAATAATAGGTCAGGTGTTGTCTTGATGACTTATAAAGTCAAATCGAGTCTACAGTCATGGTTTGACACTGCCATCGACCATCGACGAGACACATCCCTGCCACGATAACGCGGGTTGCATATAAACAAGCAGACAGGGATCACAGGATGAACAGGTGGACAGGTTAGAAGAAGGGAAAAAGGCAGGAGTAGAAAAGAAAGAGGAGAAAAGAAAGACAGAAAAATATAATTAAAAATATAAATAGAAATAAATAAAAGAAAGAAACGGTGAACACGCATTAAGCTTATATCGAGTTGTGCTGCATGCTCATATTAGCTGCGAGAGAGCAAAGAGTCCGCTGCTGTGCGCGGCGGCCGTGGCCTGGCCTTCTGGGCTTCTGGCCGTGAACTGGAATACGCCATCAGAAGACTTGTTTGCATCTATCGACGAGTCTTGCCTGTCCTACGCGACATGCCAACGTCTCGTATTCACGGTATCACAGGTGTAGCAGCTTTTGCTTGTAAGAGTGTCGTTGATATTCATCTCTATCATCACTACATCTTTTATCTTGCTAGCATCGTCATCGCATCCTATCTGCATCATCACATCCTATCTGCGTCATCACATCCTCATCTGCCAACTAGCCAGTGCGGCCACCTCTACGCACGGCAGCTCTGCTTGTGCCGCTTCCAGTCCGCCCTTTGGCACTCGGCCGAGCAGTAGAATGCATCCCGGCACCGCGAGCACGCCTTGAGTTTGACGTCAGGACCGCCCCTTCCATGCCGCGCATTGCACACGCCACACCGGCCCTTGGGTGCCTCGCGCCGAGCTGCTTCCGCGCGTGCCTGCTGCTCCTGCTCCCACAGCTCCTCACGTGTGTGCACCGCCGGGTCCATGGGGTCCTCGGCCGCATTCGCGCAGAACAGCGGCGTAATCGCTACGCGCGTCGCGTACGGCTGCGCCTCTTCCCACATCGGGATGCCTATAAAGTTCTCAGCCAGCTTGCCGGCGCCGCACGAGCACAGCACGGGGCCGCCGTCCTCCAGCGACACAGGCACCCTGCGCGCTGCCACATACTCGCAGCGGGGGGCGTGCTGCCACGTGCGGCAGCGCTCGGCAAACGCCGGCAGCAGCGTCTTCCACGCCACGAGCTCGGCGTCGTCCACAGTGACCGTGCACACCTGCATGCGCTGCGTGAGTGCCAAGAACGCCTGCACGCCCTGCTTGGCCAGAATTTCTTTGGTAAACGGCACCACCGCCGCATCGACGGCGATCGAGCCGCTGTGCAGGTCCAAGCGCAGTGCGGACACCAGTATGAGCATGTGGATGCCGCCGCGCTTCGGGTGCACGATGGCAATGAGGCCCGTCGCCGCTGATTGGAGGCCCGACGCGATCTGGATGACTGAGAAGATAGACTCTTTGATGTTGAGCCGCAGGTCCGTGCTGACGCCGTGCGTGTTGTTGGCCGACGACATAATGACGTCGCGTATCTTGCTCTCGCGCAGGCTGAACGTGAGCGACGTCGACATCATGAGCCACGCCAGCTCGCGCTTGTCGCGGATGTCGAGGTCGACGACCGGCTGCACGTCCAGGTTTATATGGGGGCACGTGAGCGTCACTGGCAGGCCGCTGTCGGCGAGGACAACCGGGTACACCAGCCCCTCGAGACAGGGCGACTGGGCCGGCAGCGCGAGCGGCGCAATGACCTCGATCCACGACGACTTGCGCGCAATACGCGTCTTCGCCTTGTTGGCCGCCACCGGCACGGTGAACTGCACCGGCAGCACGAGGGCGTTGTTGCCAAACACAACGTTGACGACAAACGGCGACGGCGCGGCCACCAGCTTGATGCTCACTTGCGGATCCTGCAGGAGCTGCTTGCCCTCGTGCGAGTCGATGCTGATGCGGCCCGTCACTGTCGTGATCTTGCCGTCGGCGTTAATGTTCGCAGTCAGGTCCGTCAGCACCTCGCTCTCTCTTGCAGGAGAAGGGGCAAAGACGGGCGGCACAATCTTGGTGAGCCCGGCCATGCCCGGCATGTGCTCTGTCGCAAACACACGCGTGCCATCACCAAACTCTGCTGCGGAGATAACGAGGCCGCTAGAGTCTGGGTTGGGTGACGGTCCCTGGCTCAGCTCCATGCATCGCATGTTCGAGTGCAGCTTCAGCACCACCAGGTCGGTCGCAATGATGGCTGCGAGCGCCTGATCGCTGACGTTGAACGACACAATTAGCGGGCTCTTGCCGTGCCAGCCCGTGCTGTCCTCGTTCACCACCACCCGGTAGTCGGGCGAGCCCCGCGTGCCTGTCGTCGTGATCGTGCCAAACATTGTCTGCATATCATCAAACTGATGCGAGTACGGCGGCCGCTCGCTCATGCTGTCGTCCTCGTCGCCTGGACACAGCTCGACCGACAGAATAGGCGATATCGCCTGCTGCGTCACTTTGCCCTTGAACAGCTCCTTCAAGTCTGCGCGTGGCACGACAAGCGTCACCGTAAAAATCTTGTAGCTTTGCTCCTCCGTGCTCGGCAGCGCGCCAAACATCTGCATGTGTGTGTCGAACTCGACAAAGTGCGATGGGCCCAGCGAGATCGGGCACGCTGTGATTGTGCTCATGGTATCCCAGATCTTCTTGCACACGCTCATCCAATCTGTGTCCACGCGGTCCATGACGATCCGCATCAGTGCCGCTAGGCTGCCGCGGTGGTACAGCGGGTACCGCAGCTTGAGCTGCCGGCCACCCAGCCGGCGCGAGGGCCCGGCCCCCATGTACCGGCGGAGCCGCTCTAGGTCTTCGTAGAAGAACATGTCCTTGTAGACCGAGAGCAGCAGGGCCGACAGCGCGTCCGCCGCGATCTTGAGCTTGTTGTTGCGAGACGTATTGCCGCTGTAGCCGCTAAAGTGGTGAGCCAGCTTCCACGACATGTGCGTGCGCAGCTGCTGGTTGATGCTCTCAGGCTGGCCGCTAGCGGTCATCTCGGACGCGGCCTCGTCAAAGCTGGAAGTCGTGCGCGTGTTGGTGTAGTACTCGGCCGGCGTGATCCCGAGCAGCAGCGACATGGTCAATGTATCGCCGCACAGCAGCGTAGCAAAGGTCTCGTCCTGGTCGACGTCGTTGCGGATCATCGTCTCCATGTGGATCGTCGACGACGCCGCGTTCACGAGTACAGGCACGGCCGCCACAAGGATGTTGAGCACACCCAAGTGGTCCGACATGGTCGACGTCTCGACGACGTCAAAGGCAACGGGTGCTTTGACGACAGCGTCTGCACCGTATTCAAGGGCATCAAGCTCAAGTGTGCGCGCATCCTGCTGCCGCCGGTACCAGCTGGCCGTCAGCTCTGTGCGGTTGGACGAGCTGCAGTTCTGCAGCGTGTAGGAGAATGCAAGAGCCTCGGCGGAGGTGAAGCGGATGGTAAAGTTGCCATGCAGCGCCTGAAAGGCCTTGGCTATGGCGCGGAACTCGATCTGTGCCGCCTTGGCCAGCTGGTCCCGACCGGGCAGCTTGTCGTCGGCTTTGATCTTGAGCGGCGAGCCATCTGCCAGTCCGGTGTACGCGGGGCCCAGGTGGAAACCTAGCGTAGGGTTGATCGCATGGTGCAGAAGCACGCTGTCCGAGGCGGTAGTGGCAAATGCCGGGTTCGGGATGTTGTGGGGCAGCAGAGACCCCGCCGGGGAGCTGCTCGTGCCCGTCTTCCAGTAGCTGTGGAACTGGGCGGGAATGTCGTCGAGCGCCTCGGCCGCGGGGGCCACCGAGCGGTAGCCCGTCGCCATGGGGACCTCGTCGTTGAAGATGCTCTTGCGCAGGTACTTGATCTTGTCAATGTAGGTGCGGAACGACGCCGTGTAGGTGGGCTTGTCCTTGTCCTTGACGGCCTTGGCGTACTTGGCGAAGCCGACCTGGACGTCCTTGAAGGTGGCCGCGTCGGCAAAGCGCAGGACCTTGCCGTAGTTGCTGTCGCGCCATGTGTCGAGCGACACGGCAGCAGCGCCTAGCTTCTCGATCTGGGGTGCGAGGAAGTCAAACGTGTACTCGTCGAGGTAGAGATGGTAGTAGACGTTCCAGAGCTTGTCAAAGTCCTGGTCGGTCTCGAGGCCATCGATCAGAAACGAGAGCAAGACGATGTTACGGACTGCTGGTCAGCCTTTCACTTGTCCAAGTTCGAGGTCAAAAGAGAGGCTTACCGATGATTTCTTCCATATAGTCAGAGCAAGTGACATCGATCTTGCGGGCGGCTGGGACGTTAGTCATAGCAAAGGCAGACTGGGATCGAAGGAGAACAAGACTCACGGAAGCCCTGCTCGGTGTAGGCGGTAAACAGGATGTGACGAGCATCGCCGGAGCCGAGGCAGAGAACGGCCGCATCGACACCTTGAGGATGCGTGCGGACAAGACTGGCCGGCGGCGTGTTGCCGATGGCATAGAACTGCAGCAGCTTGTTGACGACCGTAGGGGTGATCATGATGGCGGTGCTTGCTAAATAAAGCAGCTTGCGTGTAGGCTAGCCGGTCATCCGACTTGGAGCTTGTCTTGTACTCGAGGTCGATGTGACAGCCAAGAGAGTGCTAGCGCTGATGAAAACCGGTATGGGCAGGCCCAGGATTGCCTAGCTATATGATTTTGCACCTAAAAATGCAAATTAAAATCAGGAATATACAACTGAGATCTAGAAATATAATGTGTATTTTCTAGAAAGAATCGCTGGAACTTGAGCTCGAGTGCTTGCTCGCGGCTCGAAACCAGAGACCCCGAGGCGGCCTCACTTCACTCGACGGGTGACGTTAAGTACAAATTGAAAAACAACAGAAGTGGAAGGGTGGCACGAGTGAATATGACCGTGTGGTGCTCTAGATATGGTGGTATGTAGCGATGGCTTCATGGCTTAGGTGCCGTTGCTATCAAAGGCGTCGGTGAGCTCAGAGTGACGCGAGGCTGCGCGTTGTGGGCAAGGCTAAGCTGTAGAGCTGTGAGCTAGCTTCTGCTTCAGGGGATTTCGCCGTTACCCCTGAAGATAGCGCGTTGGTCCTTATCAGCACGTGCAGCCCGATAGTGGCCGTTAGTGGCTGACTAAAGCGAAAATATGGGGCCTCTTCAGTGCCCCTCACGCACAGGCAGCTGCCAAAGCGCAAGTGCCATTAAAACAATTCGCAGATTAAATAGGCAATACAAGCTGGCAGCAATTTGTTAGCAGCTTTTCGCAGCAAGAAAAATTAGAGAGAAGCAACCAGAAATAGGAGGGACAGGTGCTGAAAAGTGGGCCCACACAAACAGCACTACAGTAGGGAGTAGGGGAGCATCCCCGCCAAAGAAGCAGGAGGCCAAAAGCGAAGACATCGGTGTATCTTGAGTATACCTTGCAGCATACAGCATCCCGAAATCGACGACAGCACAGTAGCCGACCGACGACTGCTAGACTGCTCCTCCCGATACTGTAACCAACACCCGACTACGATACCCCCCCTCCCTGACAATGTCGGCCGCACAGCTTCTCAACCCCAAGGCCGAGTCGAGAGTACGTGCCCCTTGATGAGGATATATGCGAAGAGAGAAGAGAATAGGGGGATAGGGAGAGAAGAGAAGAGGAAGGAGACGAAGACGAGGAGAAGAGCAACTGAAGAAGAGCAAATGAGGAAGAACAAAATAGGAGAAAAAGAGAATATGAGAAGAGAAGAGAAGAGAGGAGAAGAACAGAAGAAACAGAAGACAGGAGAAGGGAGAAAGAGACAGGAAGAGAGACAAACAAACCGACGAGAAGCGTCAGCCGGAACAATAAGACCAACAGCTAACAACTACAGAGGCGCGGCGAAGCTCTCAAGGTGAACATCACCGCGGGTGAGGGTCTTCAGGATGTACTCAAGTCAAATCTCGGCCCCCTGGGCACCATCAAGATGTAGGTCCAGACTCCAGATCATGCACACACAACAGCATACACAGCAGCATCCACAGAGACACACTCTAACCACGGCCAGGCTTGTCGATGGCTCCGGCCAGATCAAGCTGACAAAAGACGGCAACGTCCTGCTCCGCGAGATGCAAATACAGAACCCCACGGCCGTCATGATCGCGCGCGCCGCCACCGCACAGGACGACATCTGCGGCGACGGCACCACGTCGGTTGTGCTGCTCGTCGGCGAGCTGCTGAAGCAGGCCGACCGCTACATCTCCGAGGGCCTGCACCCCCGCATCATCACCGACGGTTTCGAGATTGCCAAGGTCGAGGCCCTCGCGTTCCTCGACAAGTTCAAGCTGCCCAAGGAGGTCGACCGCGAGCTGCTGCTGTCCGTGGCCCGCACCTCCCTGGCCACCAAGCTCAACGCCACCCTCGCCAACAAGCTCACGCCCGACATCGTCGACGCTGTCCTCGCCATCTACCAGGCCCCCGCCAAGCCCGACCTGCACATGGTCGAGATCATGAAGATGCAGCACCGCATCGCCTCCGAGACCCAGCTCATCCGCGGCCTGGCCCTCGACCACGGCGCGCGCCACCCCGACATGCCCAAGCGTGTCGAGAACGCCTTCATCCTCACACTCAACGTCAGCCTCGAGTACGAGAAGACCGAGATCAACTCGAGCTTCTTCTACTCCTCGGCCGACCAGCGCGACAAGCTCGTCGAGTCCGAGCGCCGCTTCGTCGACGCGAAGCTCAAGAAGATCGTCGACCTCAAGAAGGAGGTCTGCGGCTCCGACCCCTCCAAGAGCTTTGTCATTATCAACCAAAAGGGCATCGACCCCCTGTCCCTCGACGTGCTCGCCAAGAACGGCATCCTGGCCCTGCGCCGCGCGAAGCGCCGCAACATGGAGCGCCTGCAGCTGGTGTGCGGCGGTATCTCGCAGAACTCCGTCGACGACCTGACCCCCGATATTCTGGGCTGGGCCGGCCTCGTCTACGAGCAGCAGCTCGGCGAGGAGAAGTACACCTTTGTCGAGGAGGTCAAGGACCCCAAGTCGGTCACCCTGATGATCAAGGGCCCCAATCAGCACACCATCACGCAGATCACCGACGCCGTGCGCGACGGTCTGCGCTCCGTCTACAACATGATTGTCGACAAGAGCGTCGTGCCCGGTGCCGGTGCCTTCCAGGTTGCCTGCGCTGCCCACCTCAAGTCCGATGCCTTTGCCAAGACAGTCAAGGGCAAGGCCAAGTGGGGTGTTGAGGCGTTTGCCGATGCCCTGCTCATCATTCCCAAGACCCTGGCTGCCAACGCCGGTCTCGACATCCAGGATGCTCTGGCTGCTTTGCAGGACGAGCTTGCCGAGGGCAACGTTGTCGGCCTCGACCTCGCAACAGGCCAGCCCATGGACCCCGAGCTTGAGGGTGTCTACGACTCGTTCCGCGTGCTGCGCAACTGCGTCGCCTCCAGTGCCAGCATCGCCTCCAACCTGCTGCTGTGTGACGAGCTGCTGAAGGCTCGCCAGATGGGCCGGTCAGGCGGACCCGGTCCGGGCATGGACGGCCCACAGCCGGGCGACCAGTAAGGGGCTGTTGGGAAGCAAATATATAGACAAGGGAGGTGGCGCTGTTAATTGGAATCTGGGCTGTATGAATAGCTGCAATACCAAGGGAAAACGAAAGCAAAACAATGGCAAAATAAAGAACGAAAACGAGACATGGCGTTTCTTATTTATGTATGTACCTTGTATAACACAATGGATATGTTATTGATGAATAGAATGTATTGAGACATCCAGCATCATCGAGGTCGTCGTCGAGTCGTCAAAATCCACGTGACACTAGTTTGTCGTCTCTCAGGCGAGTCTGTACAATAAGCTTATCGCGATAAGAAAAAAAAGTTGATGAGGGGCATCAGGCGCATGTCAACAACCACCCAACTTGTACGATACACAGCCTGTGAACACGACCAAGAGCAAAACAATTTTACAACTCGATATAAAAGTCTCTAAAAAATATAAAACTATTTATTGAGTTATTGAGTTATTATACACCAACAAATACAGAGCCGAAACAATGGCACCCTACGACAGCGATTCGTCCGACGACGAGGGCGAGACCCAGTACACTGAGACCAACGTCCTGCTGGGCTACGCCGACCCCGAGGATCAGGACCAGGCAGACGACGACAACAGCGGCGCAAACGAGACAGTCAGCCGGCTCGGTGGACGGCCAGACTGGCTGGGCACGTCGGAAAAGGGCGACACCGTTGCGCCCTCGGCCGCGCTCGGCCGCTGTCTCGTCTGCAAGGCCCTGCTCGTGCTTCTCCTCCAGCTCAACGGCGAGCTGCCCGACCGTTTCCCTGGCCACGAGCGTCGCATATATGTGCTGGCATGCCGCAACAATGCGTGTCGCCGCAAGCCCGGCAGCATGCGTGTGATCCGCGGTGTCAGAATCGATACAGCCGCGGTCGAGACCGAGGCCAAGGCAGCGGCCGAGAGACAGAAGCAGCGCGAGAAGGAGGACAAGGAGAAGGCTGAGAAGAAGGCAGCAGCATCAAAACTGGGTGACTCGGTCTTCGGCTCCAACCCGTTTGCGGCTGGCGGCAGCTTTGGCGGCGGCAACGCGAACCCTTTTGCCATTGGAGGTGCATCGACAGGCGGCGCACCCAAGAACCCCTTCAGCATCGGTGCAGCAGCGCCGGCGACACCTACACCTACGCCAACAGCAGCACCAGCACCAACACCGGCAGCGGAGCCAACACCCGAGCCGACGCCTGCCTCTACCACCGACATCAAGGACCTCCCCAAGACCTTTGCCGAGACGCTCTCGCTCAACGCCACTCCAGCAGAGCAGACCGAGATTGCGACAGCACCCGCCGAGCCGTGGCCAACTGTCGACACCTGGCCGGCGGCCTACCCGACCAGCTGGATTGCTGACGCCGAGTACGAGACGATCGACCCCACACCGACTATGCCGACCCAGAACGTGAGCACCGAGGCCATGGAGGTGGACGACGGGGCTGCTGGCGGCTCTGGCGGCTCCGGCAAGGAGGACAAGTTTGTCTACGAGTCCAGCATGGATTCGACGTTCCAGAAGTTTGCCGACCGGATCGCCCAGAACCCCGACCAGGTCATTCGCTACGAGTTTGCCGGCCAGCCGCTGCTCTACAACAAGGAAGACACGGTGGCCGCTCTGTTTGGCCAGCAGCCGGCGTCCTCCAACAACAAGATCACCATTGCGTCGGCTGTCGCTCGCCTGCCGCCGTGCCCCAACTGCCGGGCGAAGCGGGTATTCGAGGTGCAGTTGATGCCGCACTCGATCGACCTGCTCGAGGCCAACGAGCTGGGTCTCGAGGGCATGGACTGGGGCACTGTTCTTGTCGGTGTGTGCGAGAAGGACTGCCAGGCGCGCGGCACGGCATCGGGCGAGGCCAGCTACCTGGAGGAGTGGGTGGGTGTGCAGTGGGAGGAGCTGCAGTCCAAGCGGTAGTATCCTCAGTCACTGATACCTGATCTCCGATACCTCGGCTTACTTCTGTTGTCTGCTATTCATTCTTTGCTTTTCATCCTTCCCGGTGCTGGTCTTTGCTTTCCCGCGTGTCTTTCCAGCTAGTCAAAAGTTTACTTCTTTCGTTTAAATCATATTGATTCACCATATGCATACGGTTGTCTGGCCACTTCGTCGAATAGAAATCATCAATAGTCCTGAACCGTAACTTTTATTTCAAGGAAAAGACTGCAAAAAAACGCAAATAACGCCGTTGATCAAACTGGCAAGCCACAAGCCCAGATATGTTATAGCCTATGTCCGACCGTTTTTTATAAACCGCCCAACTCCTGCTGATTCTGATTCTTGACTCTTGATTCTTATTTCTTCATTTGTAAGTCTCAAAGACGGATACGCCTATGCGACCTCCTCCCATGATCTCCGGATAACGCGCGCGAACATCTCGATGTTGACGTCCTCGCGGATCTCCGACTTCTTGGCCTCGTTCTCGGCGTTCTGGGGGATCTGCACGGTGGCAGAGCCGACGGGCTCGATCTTCCAGCCGCAGGTGCCGGTGGCAAACTTGCGCACGGCATCCTCGCTCAGGCCCAGCCACTGCTCCAGCAGCGACACCTGGACCTCGCGGAACGCGTGGCTGACCAGCTGTGCAATGCGCACGCGGACCATCTCCTCGAAGCCGTCGATGTCGGTCGTCAGGTCGGCGTACAGGTCGTCCGAGTCCATGGTGGCCCAGAAGCGGGCAAACTGGGCACCCTCGAGCAGGCCGTTGAGGGCACGCAGCTTCGCGACGGCCTCGGCGAGCTCGGTGGACACGGCGCCGTTGGAGGCGGCCGCGGCAGCGGGGTTGGCGACGGCAGGGCTCAGCAGGTGCATGGCCTGGTTGAACTGGGGGCTGGGGAACTGGGTCATGGCCTTGACGAGGATGTTGGTGATGATCTCATCCTTGATGCGGTCAGGGTTGAGCTGGTAGCTGTGGGCGTGTTAGCGCTGCCCGTCGTGGGATTGGCATGGAGCAACGTCGACCAGGAACAGAATAATAATGAAAGAAGCTCTCAGTTATCACAAAGTTGACATCCTTTGAAGATCAGGTAATAGGAAACGTTTAACACGTCATCATCGAGCTGAGTGCGCAAGCGCAAGGAACAAGATTCCAGAGATTTGGTAGATGGGAGTAGAAAACAAACGCAGCAGAAGCAGAAGCAGAAGCAGAAACAGAACAGCAGAACACAACGACAGTAGCACAGAAGCAACAGCATCAACTCACAGCTTCAGGAGTGTCCGGTTGGCGTTGCAGTCGCAAGACCGGTCCTCGCACTGCTGTGTCAGGTAGGCCTCGAGGTGGCCGACAGCCTCGGGGTTGTAGCGCTCCAGGCCATTGATGATGGCGGAGATCTGCTCCGGCCGGTCTGATGGGTCTTCGCAGGACATTTTGGGGATCGGGTATCGCGTTGAGGGAAGTGGTGATGATGGTGATGTGTCGTCGACGGCGTCGTGGATTTTGGCGGGGCAGAGAGATTTGTTCAGTTTTGCGGCCCTCTCTGCTCGCTCCTTCCTCCTTTCCCGTGTCCCTAATTTTTTGTGAAGAGCGGTGGCTGGAAACGGACTAGCGCGGCTTTCTAGCCATTTTTTTGAGCTGCTATTGTGCCAGGGCATTTGGGGGTCACGTGTATCTACGTTGGCTTTTGGCTGCTGCCTCTGCTTCCAGTGTACGAGTGCATCGCCGCTGCTTGGCCTACTCATCGCCGCGCTAGCCCCGGCTTCAGCCTCGCGTCTCAGTCAGGTCTCGGACAAGCAGACATGGATTGACACTAGGGCGTAATCATTGCTCTCTACTCTTCTGCACTGTTACTATATCTGAACATGAGTATCTAAACACAATGCCCAGCCCGGCGAAAAAGAGGAAGCTCAATGCTGAGAATGCAAAGAGCGGACAGCCTCGCGGGCTGGAGTACTTCTTCTCGAAGCAGCGGGAGGTGGCCAGTCCTGCGGTGAGCGACAGGGGGGCCAAGGAAAGTAAGGGAAACGAGGAGAGTCTCTACACTGGAAGAGATGAGGATGTCGCGGCAAACCCTCTACCTGAAGGTGGTGGTGGCAGCGCCGGTGCTGAGATGACCGACGAGGAGCTCGCCCGGAAGCTTCAGGCCGAGTGGGACGAAGAGCTACGGCAAGAGCAGCAGCAGCAGCAGCAAGAGGGGGCGGAGACTCCAGTGCAGATAGAAGCTGCAAAGATGGAAGAATATGTGCCATCCGCAGACGAGGATACATCAAGACTGGACTCTCCAGCCACGACAGCTGTACCTCTGCTCAACGCGGACGTCCCGAGCACTTCTGTCCCATCTTCTCTTTCTGCCCCTGGCCTCAAGAACACTCTCTCACTCCAGTCTGTCACGACAGCCGACGACCTTGTCACGGCCACGATCCCGCTCGATGAGAGCCCGCTCACCTTTGATACGGCCAAATACATTCCCCTTCTCAAAATGCAGTGGCAAGGCAATGTCCCCAGTACTAGTCTCAGTTCCACGGACAGCGGCGCCACTTACTCGCTGCTGACACGCTGCTTTGTGCTCGTCAACGCGACCCAGAGCCGCATCAAGATTGTCGACACGCTCGTCAACTGTCTGCGGCTGCTGATCGAGGCCGACCCGGCAAGTCTGTTGCCAGCTGTGTGGCTTGCCACTAACGCCATCGGGCCGCCCTATGCTGCGTCGCTCGAGCTCGGCCTCGGCGGCTCGGCCATCAGTCGCGCGCTGAAACAGGTGTGCGGCCTCGACGCGCGCTCGCTCAAGGCGTTGTACGACAAGCACGGCGACCCTGGCGATGTCGCGTACGAAGCCAAAAAGAAGCAGTCGTTTACGCTGCGGCGGCCGCGCCCGCTCACGATCCGTGGCGTTTATGGCGCCCTCAAAAAGATTGCAGGGAGCCGCGGCACAGGCAGCGCCGAGACCAAGCAGCGCATTGTGGACCGGCTACTTCAGGACGCGCGCGGCGGCGACGAGAGCCGGTATATTGTGCGCACGCTGTGCCAGCATCTGCGGATCGGCGCCGTCAAGACGACTATGCTGATTGCCCTGTCGCGAGCGTTTATACTGTCGCAGCCGCCGCCCGACACTATCGTTGCCAAAGAAGCAGATGTACCGCGCAAGATGTATGCTCCGTCAACACTGGCCGGCATGAAAAAGGAAGAGCTGACGGCGGTATGGGCGGGTGCGGAAGAGATTGTCAAGGCGTGTTTTGCGCGGCGCCCCAACTACGACGACCTGGTGCCGGCCCTGCTGGATCACGGTGTCTGCGATGACCTGCCGGTGCTTGCACGGTGCGGTCTCGCGCTGCATATCCCGCTGCGGCCGATGCTGGGGTCGATCACACGCGACCTCGGCGAGATGCTGGCGAAGCTGCAGGGCCGCTCGTTTACGTGCGAGTACAAGTACGACGGACAGCGCGCTCAGGTGCATGCCAACTTGAAAGATAAAAAAGTGTCTATCTTTTCGCGGCATCTTGAAACCATGACGGACAAGTACCCTGACCTCGTGTCGCTGGTGCCGCAGTTCTGCAGTGCCGGCGTCGATAGTTTCATCTTGGAGGGCGAGGTGGTTGCCGTCGACGCCGTGACGGGTAAGCTGCAGCCGTTCCAGACGCTCACGAGCCGCGCGCGCAAGGACGTGGAGCTGGGCAGCGTCACGGTGAATGTGTGTCTGTACGCATTTGACCTCATGTTCTTGAATGGCGAGCCGCTGCTGGACCGGCCGATGCGCGCGCGGCGCGAGCTGCTGCGGTCTCTCTTTGTGGAGGTGCCGCGGCAGTTTACGTGGGTGCAGAGCATGGATGCAACGTCGGACGACGGCGATGCGATATCCGACTTTTTCCGCGGCGCGGTCAATGAAAAGTGCGAGGGCATCATGGTCAAAGTGCTGGACTCTGGGACGGTAGAGGTCCCGGTAGAGGTCCAAGTAGAGGAGGTCGTCAAACCCAAAGGCAGCGGAAAGTCCGAGGTCAAGATCGAGGCCAAGACCCGACGCAAGCCACTGCTGGCAACGTACGAGCCGGACAAGCGGCTGGACTCGTGGCTCAAGGTCAAGAAAGATTACGGTGCGACGTCGGACACGCTGGATCTGGTGCCGATCGCGGCATGGCACGGCATGGGCCGCAAGGCCAAGTGGTGGTCGCCGATCCTGATGGCCGTGCGCAACGACGAGACGGGGTCGCTCGAGGCCGTGACCAAGTGCATATCTGGATTCAGCGATGCCTTTTACAAGGAGAACAGGGCTTTTTATGATGATGGCGGTGAGGACGACGATGGCGATGATGATGGCAGCGATGATGAGGAAGACGACGAGAGAGAGAAAGAAGAGAAGAAAGAGAAAGAAGAGAAGAAAGAGAAAGAAGACAAGAAAGAGAAAGAAGACAAGAAAGAGAAAGAAGAGAAGAAAGAGAAAGAAGAAAAGAAAGATAAGAACGTCAAGATGGCCAACAACACACGGCGCACGAAACCGGCATATGTCGACTACTACGGCCCCGAGCCGGATGTGTGGTTTGAGCCAAACGAGGTGTGGGAGATGGCCTTTGCCGACATTACACTGAGCCCGACGTACACGGCCGCAATCGGGCTTGTCAGCGAGGCCCGGGGCCTCAGCCTGCGGTTCCCGCGGTTCCTAAGAAAGCGCCCGGACAAGGGCATCGACGAAGCCAGCAGCAGCACGTTCCTTGCGAATCTATTCCGCAAGCAGGCCGAGACGGCACACGATACACAGACTTGATTTTGTTTATTATTTGTTTATTATTTGTTTATATATTCCTCCTAGTAATTATAGAAGTATGATATACGATACTATCTACGCCTTCCATGCACGGTAGACAATACGGGCACCGTACTTTTCGCCCTTTTTGAGGACGACCATGTCCTTCCAGGCCTCGACGTTGGGCGCGTTGACATAGCGGCTGGGCTCGACACAGAAACCGGCACGGTTGCCGCGCGCCGGCAGGCCGCCCACGGCGGGCACGTCGATGAACTTGCCCGTGTAGAACTGGAACGCGGGCTCGGTGCTGTAGACCTCGAGATGGATGCCGGTGTCGGGGTGGTGTGCGGCAAGATGGCGGTTCAGCGGGAGTGCACGCGTGTCGATGTGCTTGGCGTCGGCCGCGTCGCGCACGACAAAGCAGTCGTCGACGTTGGGCTCGACGGCGCCGAGCGTAAAGGGGACGCTGGCCTGGATCTTGGGGAAGACGGCGGGCACGAGGGCGGTGGGAATGCCGCCGTCGTCGATGGGGAGGTACCTGCTGGCACCGAGCTCGACGACCGTGCCCTCGATCGTTGGTGCGCCGCCGAGGTTGAAGTAGCTGTAGATGTCAGTTTTATTGTTTGATCAAACCGGAAACGGATGCTCGTCAACTGCGCTGCTCGGCTTGCGTGGCTGGCTCGGCCTGCTCGCCTGCTCACTTGCTCACCTGTGGTTGGTCATGTTGATGACAGTCTCGTCGGCGCCGTCAATGAGCTCGGCCTCGTACTCGATCACGAGCACGGTCGCCTCGCCCGCGGAGCCCGCCAGCGGCTGCTTGCCGACGGAGTACGTCACAGTAGCCTTGACCGTGCCCGGGTAGCCCTCGTCGCCGTCGGGGCTCACAAGCGTAAACTGGACGGACTCGCCGCCGGTCGTGAGGTCGCCGGGCGCAAAGCCGGGAATGGCCTGGCGCACGCCGACGGGTGTCGGGCCGTCCCAGGTCTTGCTGCCCCAGCCGCTGTGGCCGCCGTGCAGGGCATTGGGGCCGTTGTTGGCAGCGAGGGGGTAGGCGTCCTTGCCGTTGAGACCGCCGGGCACCTTGATGGAGGCGCCGGCGATGCGGTTGGCAAAGCGGCCAATGGTCTCGCCAAAGTAGGGCCCGTTATGCTTGTCGTAGAGCTCGGTGGTGGGGAAGCCCTGGACGATGTCGATGCCGGCGATCTCAAAGTGCTGGATGATGGCGCCGCGCGCGAGGAATGTGAAGGCCGAGCCGCTCATTTTGGTGTGCAGAGGCGAGGATGTGGGATGAGGTGGGAGAGAAGGAGGAGATCTTCCCAAGATATCTGCGTAGTAGTATGTATTTATTTGTCTCTATATTCTTCAACTGGAGGAGCTACCCGCGAAGCTTGATCTCAGGCTTACCCCTCGTGAATTTAGCCTATATGCAACTTGGTCATGGCTTGTTATTCCCCGTCCCGTATGTGGCAGAGGCTGATTCTATGGCAGTAGGGTCATTGGCCTGCTTCAGACATACACTGATGATTCTATACGATTTTGTATGATTTATACGTCTTTTGCAAGACATTACCGACGGGCGTAGAGTTGAGCATGTCGAGCGATGACCTCAGAATACAGCTCGTGTAAGAGAGAGCGGGGCGCCTGCAAGCTGGGTAATACGAGTAGGCGTTCTGCCGACGTTTTGCCTTGTTATGTCATCATTGGTTACATCAGCACACAATGAGACGGAAGGAAAGTCACGCTTAGTGTCATGTGAGCTGGACGCCGCCTGTACGACGTGCGACGTAGGATGGACGTGCACAACCTCATCGCCAAGACTTGTGCACGGACGCGAGATGGACAAACTGCTGGGACGGGTCGCCAGGGTAAACGAACGAGAAGAAACGAAAATGAAGAGGCGACAGCAAAGACGAAAAAGGGCGAGAAAAAGGAAAGTGATCAAGCACGGTACCGAGCGAGGGGAGGGGAGCGACGAGAGCCAGGGTGAAGTAGACAATCAATGTCGAAATTGGGCTCGCAAGCTGCCGCGATTGGCCGCATCTACGACGTGGTATTGGGGACTTTTTGTGTTTGTGATCAAAACACTGCTAGCTCGGCGACATATTACCATACATGGGCAGGTCACAGGGAGTATCTTTGTTTCCTGTGCAGTCTGTGCATGGGACAGACCCCTGAGTGTGCAAGCGAGCCGTGATGTCCAGGGTGTGGAAATGATAGTCTGAGCCGCAGCAAAAGGCTCAAAAGGCTCCAAAAGGCCCCACGGAGTCGTATTGGGGACTGACATGCAAGGTTCTTTTGTCGTATTTGTGTTAAGCGTGCTGAGCGTGCTGAGCTGCTTATGCTGTGCTGTGCTGTGTGCTGTGAGCCTGTGTCTCTGCCTGTGTCTGTCTCAGTGTCTCGGTCTCAGTGTTGCTTCGTGGCGTTGCCGTTTCTTTTTATATCTATCCCATGTCGTCTTGTGTGTACTAATGACAGGCATAATGACACCCACGCAAGGGATATGCAATAGTACAGTAGCAGCAGATATCACGTAGATAGACTGAGCGGCAGACAAGTACTGCAACGTCGTGGTATTGAGATTGCAAGATGGCTTTTATTTTCACTAATAAGACGAACAACGGACAACGGACAACAGACATCAAACACCAAACACCAAACAACACACACCAGCACCAGCACCAGCACCAGCACCAAACACCCAACGTGAGATCAGACACAACTCAAATAACACTCAATAAGAATACGAAAGAGACGAGATTTAGATGACAGCCAACAAATAAACATCTAATATAACAAACGCGCCAACCGCAATGGGAAAGCTCGGATCTTATTTGCTGGTCCCCGGCTCGTAGACGGCGACTAGGCAGTGGTTCTCATAATTCTCCTGCAGTGTGTATGGGTCTGTATGGAGTATTCTAGTGGTGTACCTGTGCGTCGGTTGTGTACCTGAGTACCTTGCCAATACTAATAACCGGAGCTGGACGAGAGAGGAAAGGCCCGCTGAGGGGAATGACAGCAAGAAGAGTAAAAGTAAGAACAAGGAAACATAAAAAACAAGAAGAGGAAGAAGAAGAAGAAGAAGAAGAAGAAGAAAAAGAGCAGAGAGAATGGCATTAATCAAAGATGATGAGACTGGTATGAACGATGGATCTAGTACGGATAGCGTAGCAGTCCGAAATGGAATCAACCTGATGTAGGAGGGAAGGAGAGAAACAAGAGAGAAGCGGAAGAAGGCGAGCAGGAGGTGAGAAGAAACCGAGGCGAATGTCGTACTCCGGAGACTGCAGATAGACTGCAGAAGCTAGATGAATCGGATGTCACGGACTTGGGGAGCTCAAATCTGCATCCTTTTATGTAATCAAAACTCAACGCCGGGTTCTTAGTCAGGATTCATTCACACGGCCCATTCGATCCTGCAAGAGCAAGTCGCGCGAACCTCACCTCCAATCGAAAGGGGAAGGGCCGGCCGACGCTGCACGCTCGAACTGCCACTTCTTTCCTCTGCTGCTCGTCATCCCGTCACGCCCCTTTGCTCCTTCCTTCCGCTCGGCAGCCCCCAGACACCCACAAGAACACACAGACACTATTGCGACGTATACAGAATCCACAGGCCGTTGCTCGCACCCGTTGCGCCTTCCTCCTTCCCCATTTCGCTGGGTCGCGCCTGCCGACGTACTCGTACACTACTCCGTCCTATGCCGTGACCCGTCCCCCATTCCAGCCTCATCCCATCTGCCTCCCACTTTTCCACCTTCAATCAACTCTCAACTCTCATCTCTCATCTCTCACCTATCGTCACCCCGGATCTCAACTCTCATCTCTCACCTTTCACAAAGCTTAAGCATACTCTCGTCACCTCGTATCGCTTCTCGCCCCCGTCTCAAACACGTCTCTCAGCTGCATCATACACTACATCCCGTTGCTCTCTCTTCTTGCTTCCTCGTCATCGCGTCCGCCCATCATCGCATCCTCCTCTTTTCCTGTCCTGTCTTTCCTCTCCTCTCCTCTCTCCTTGCATGGCTTGGCATGTCCTCTGTCTTCACTCTCAGACTCGCTCTGCCAGGCTGCATACTTCCTATTCTCTACTTGGACTCGATATATTACTTGTCTTGCAATTTTACTGGGGCCGTGTCTCACCGGAACTGAAAACACCACCATATATTCCTTTTGCCGCCAGCTCGTGCCAACTACCTCTCGTCCCCGTCTCCCAACCAAATCCCATTTCCAGCTCTCAGCCTAGGGCCAGCATATTGGCCCATGAACCATATTGCACGCCTGCACCCGCCCAGCCTAGTCCACGTCTATTACAGCACCGACGATCCTGCACTGATCATTGCCGTTTTCCGCCTCGGCTGGATTCCGCGAGCTTAACACAACTCCCTTTCTCATCCGCCGTGTCGACAAGTCTACGACCGCGTCTTTACTCCTAGTCTCTAGTGTCCTATTACCACGCCATCAGCCAATGTCTTGACCTGAGACAGTCTCGCTCATTTGTTTTGATTTGTGCTCACATTGCTGTCTCAGTCCACCCCCATCAGCGAGTCAACGAGTCAACGTCCTCCATACTTTGTCCTACTTGTCAGACCTGCTCATCTTTTCCCGTTTGACTCTACGTTGTCTCGCCCGCAACGCCTCTGCCGTTCGACGGCCTCTCGTCTAAGCCGTCCTCAACTTGTTTCCTCCCTTGACTTCCGGAACGCTCAGCTCCCTCTCCCTCCCCCTGCCAGATCTCCCAATCTTGCAATTTTATTTCTATTCCTAAATATTCCTAAATATTCCTCATACCTGGTACTCCCCGTACTCCTCTACTCATCCTACTCGATTCTCACCTGTCACCCAGTCCTGATCCCGAGAGTTGGTTCACCCCTGGACCCGGTTCTAATATCGTTGTTTATTTTTATCTTTTCTTTTTCATCTTTGTTGCCTTTGATCCCTCTACCCGCTGTTTTATATACTTTGTATTCCCCTTCCCCGGACGCAATGGCCCCTTCACGAACGATGCTTGCTCGGCATTAATCTCTACGGAGACACAAGACGACTCATTCAACACATCACTTTAACACTTGAGCATACACATCATATCCGACGACACATACCGCACATCCCGATAACACAACACATCATATATCATACACATCATACAATATACAACCATACAAACACCGGCACACATGCGTTGCTTAAACTCCCGCCGGTCTGGTGACCGTCCGGCACTGCCACGCATCCTGTCACGAGCAGCGTCGTCCATCTCACTAGGGGGCAAAACCATGACCGAAGAAAGGCCAACTACCAGCCCAACAAGTACAACAAGCACAACAAGCACAACAAGCACACACAGCGCACATAGCACAAACAGCAGCAGAAGGCCAAAGATGTCGTCCGACACAACTGCCACTGCACTCACATCCACCACAAAAAACAACACCTACACCTCAACATACAAGCTCGACTTTGATCGTTGCATTTTCGGCTACGAAGACAACGAAAAGGACAACACCAGATACGACGGCTATGCCACAAGTACGACCACAACGCTGCGCAAAGGAGCAGCAGACGACGACGACAACACCCTTCGCAAAGACATGGCTGACCATGCTGCACGTGTCTGGGCACTCTACAGTGCCGGGGCACCACTCTTCACACGAGAAGTCCTCGAACGCCTCGCCCGCCAACTTGACAACACGCCGGGGGTCCGGTCTGGCCAGCACAATGTAGTCGTTGCTATCAAAGGTCTGGATGGCCGGCGAGTGCGTGTCCACACAGCATCCGGCACCTTTACCGAAACCATCCACCCAGAGATCGTTCTATTGAAGTACGTTCGTCCTTCTATTCAGTTCTTGCCAATCACCAGCTAACCATCAGTGTGCGCCCACAAATTGAGTACTGGACAATCGAAAAGCTGACCGGCAATGCCCTCTGGCACATGCGTCGGTTCAACCCTACACGGTCCTTCATGCCCATTCGCATCACCCACATTCAGGAGGCCCGCTACCGCAACGCGGCCGGTGTTGTGAGCCAGACCGGCTACAGCACAGTCGCCGAACTCGCTACATCACTAGCCCAGCGCATGGTTGCCGACGACGCACACATCAAACCGATCGAGGACCCCAAGCGCAGAAAGAACAGAGAACGCAGCGGCACAATCACACGGGACCCGGCTGCAGCCGATATCCGGGACCTCTTTGCCAACCACCGTGCCGCCTGGGACGCCAGTGAAGCCTGCCGTGAGCTGCGCGAGACGCTCTTTGCCAGCCTTGCACCACAGCTCGTGCCACGCGGAAAGGCAGTCGTGCGCAAGATTGTGGCGTTTGCCTGCTCGTCAATGGGCGACGAGCTCAAGCCCAAGGACCGCGAACGACATGCCGTGCAGCACGCGATGCTGCTCACCGTGCGCGATGTCATCAAGCAGATCCAGGCCGACATTTTCCTGCAGCAACCCGTGGATGTCTACTGCCAGGACCCCATGTACACACCGGGCGACACGACCGTGCTGGCCGAGAACGGGATTACCGTCTTGGAAGACCCGCATGCTTTCTTGGCTGTTGATGAGACGACGATTGTTGTGTCTATCGCACCCAGTGTGCCCGTACGGCAGATTGTAGCCGACCTGGCACGGCCCGTTGCCATGATCTGGGGCCGCCTGCAGCTGCAAGAAAAGAAGAATCTGCTGAGCGACGTGAGCAGTGCGATGGCAGGCGGCATCTCGGTGGACGATGCGGGCGGCTGGTCGGACCCGGCATCGAGTCGCGTGCGGCAGATGCTGGAGTCGGGCTATGCCGAGTTTGATTTTCCCTGGGACCCGGCGCATTTCGGCACATCCGACGGTGTTGCCGTGTACGTGCGCACGGGACTGGAGGAGGCGGGCATCTTTGTCGACGGTGGCGGGCCCAAGATGCCGCCGATGCAGATCACAACACTCAAAAAGTCGCCGGCGGTGATCCGCGCGACCGATGAGACGTGGAGCACCGTGCTGCAGGTCGTCCAGCGGACCTTTTTGTGTCAGGGCGAAAAGTGATGTAGCATGGTTACTGGATAGGGATGGATAGGGATGGACAGGAATGGATAGGATCTGATTGCTTTGGATAGAGGATAGACTAGGATCGGGGCAGATGCGTTTGGGTGGTAGGTGGTTTGCGGAAACGGTGGTCCGGCTGCATACGATCTCGGATGAGATTGGCTGATCTTGGGGCGACCTTGGGATCTGGTTCGGGTATTGGTGTTTGGTTTTACATGTTCGATACCCTTTTTTTTCTTTGGATGCATGGCGTTGGTATTTTGGTATATTGGTATTTGAATGGCATTCTTCATTTATATTCTGATTCTTTTCTTTTGTCTTTTGCATCTACAAAGTGCTCGATCACAAACAAGGATCCTTGTGCAGCAATGATATCAGACAGACGTAATGCGCGGCCAGGGGTGCCGCGTGCATGTGCGTAGAGGACGCCGCGTGTGGCACACCAGCAGAATGGCTGCCGTCGCACAATGACGTCGATGCATCTGCGCATTTACGTATTTAGGCATGCCACGTCGATGCTGATGTCTTACCCGTAGTTGGGTTTTTGGTATTTTAAAGTGGCAAGAGAACAATATAAATAGATGCAACGGTCTTGTACTAATATCGGAATTGTCTCTAGTCTTGATATCAACATTCACAAGTGCAACTACAACTACAACTACTACAACTACTACAACAACTACAACAACTACAACTACTACAACAACTACAACAACTACAACAACTACAACAACTACAACAACTACAACAACTAAAACAACTACAAC
The DNA here is from genome assembly GCA_029298845.1 of Ophiostoma perfectum. Lineage (NCBI taxonomy): Eukaryota > Fungi > Ascomycota > Sordariomycetes > Ophiostomatales > Ophiostomataceae > Ophiostoma > Ophiostoma perfectum. The sequence continues at coordinate 106,407 of JANSLV010000043.1, forward strand.
AACTAAAACAACTACAACTACTACAACAACTACAACTACAACTACAACTGCAATGTCTCAAACTACAAATACGATGCCGACCTCGCAGCCCCCCCAAGACGCCGAACCTCCCAAGACATGGTCGCAGTCGGCCCGCGACTCGTACGACGCGCTGTACACGTCGTGGGCGCCGTGGGCCGAAGACCTGTACCTGCGCTACTTTACGCGGCACAACAAGGCCTCCTATGCGACGGAGGACGCCCTGCAGAAGACAAAGGTGACGGGCGTGGCCCAGGTGGATGCGCTGCAGGACGGCGTCGGCGCGCTCGTGGGCGGCCAGGTCGGGCAGGGCGGGCTGCTGCAGCCGGTCGGGGACGTGGTGTCGAAGCACGGCATCAACCGGGCCGAGCGTGACGGGCAGGACGAGGGCGGGGCGTACGTGCCCCAGAGCGTCAGCAAGGCCGGCAGTGCAGTGGCGTCGGGTGGAACGAGTGCAGCCGGCACGGTTGGCGGCGGCCTTCAGAGTGGTGTCCAGACGCTGGGCAACGGCATCGGTCTTTTTGCAAAGAACTAATACACAGCAAGGAATGAACGGGACAATAATACTGTTTTCTTAATTATATTGAGGCAGATGACTACTCTATTCTATTTAGTAATAATGCTATTCTATTTCCCATGCTTCCTGTCCGGATGATAGTGACCGCGTCATCACCGACATCCCCACCAACGACACAACCGCCTGCACCCTCACTTCCTCCAGCATCGAAACACGCTGCAGCAGCCACTGCTGTGTTTGGGCAGTTCATCACGGCTGTTCGAGTCCTGGCCAGTAACTGTCGCACCGTGGCGAGCGAACTTGTCTCCCCTAACTCCTCCGTCGGCGTGTTCCACATGTGCGACGGCAATCTCTGGGTCGGAGGCACCGCTGCCCAGGCTGCTGAAAAGATCAGAATGGCTGCCTACGTCGTCAACGATAGTATGCCATATATTGTCCCAATCTTGCCTTTCCACATTGGTAAGATCATGTACAACAATGTGCTGCTCTTCATGACCCGGGTCGTCTGCTCTCTTTACAGTAAGTGCACTGTCTGCACTGTCTGCATTGCCTGCATTGCCTGCATTGCCTGCATCAACTGTGCTGTCTGCAGCATCGTCATTGTCTGGGTTTTCTGGGTTTCCTGAAGCTGTTTTGCTTGCACTGCCATCGTCTACTTTTAGCTGTTCATCGGGCACTGTATCTGTTAGGACGTGGTCGGTCTGGCTTGTGTCCGTATGCACTGGCTCACAATCAAAGAAGGGGGCACTGCTGGATGCGTGCCCACTCCTTTCACTGTCGTCTGTCTCTTCGTCGATGGCTTCGTAGCCGTTGGCAGAGTGCACGCTGCCGGCACCGCCCCTGCTGCCTTCCGGTGTACCACCGAGGCTAGAGCCTGGCCTCGATGCACTGCCCGATCTGGACCCGGCATCTTTGGAGCGGTAATTTGTTGTAGTCGAATACATGGGGAAGCGGACATTGCGTTGGGCCCTGGCCTTGCTCGACCTAGCTCCAGTTTTGTTCCCCCCAGATTCCTGGAATGGCTGCGTGCCAAAAAAGGCGTCCAAGCCGCCCACAGTCACCTCGAAGACGCCCGGATTCGCCATGTAGACCTTGCCGCTCTGGTCGGGGCCACCGGTAGACTGCACATCGTCGTAGGCAAAAGCGTATCCCTTGCCGTCTAGGTTGGCTTCATGTACAACACGAGCGTAATGATTGGTGACATCTTCGGTATAAAACGCCGAGGTGTCAGGTGATGGCTGCAAATTGGAGAGCAACATCGTGCTGCGCTGGAAGCCGGCGGCCAGGCGCGGTATGATGATATTGTGCATGGGCCGGTCGCGGGTAAAAAACGAGCCCGAGTTACAGCTTAGAATATCTGCTGTCGATGGCTTGTAAAAGATCTCAATCTCCGGGTCGTCTGGTAAGCAACTACCCGGGCAGCCCATGCTGCAGATCCTGTTGCTTGGGTAAAAGGTCAAAAGGCTGGTGTACCGGTCGACATGACCCACGAGGGTGCCGAACTGAGTCTGACTATCGAGAAGCAGCCTGCGGCTGACATCACCGCTGCACTCGCCATCGCTTTTACGGTCGCCTTCACGGTAGTAGTCCCATACTTTGTCGATATATTTTTCGTAGTAGCCGTCAAAAGGCGCATCAACAGACTTGCCGTGCATCGGGCTGAGGACGCGCAACGGCGTATCGGTGCCCGGCTCATTCATGACGAGCTTGGCCCAGGGGTAGCCGTCTCTTTTGGTCTGCTCACGCATTTCCTCACAGATCCCCTCAAACGCTTGTGCCTTCATGCCCAAGACGTGCTGGATTTCCTGGAGGTTGTCGGCGTCCCTGAGGGTTAGGGAAATCGGCAGACGCGGGACGAAGTCCACGTATGTAATGTTGGCGTACAGCTCGTTCTGGTTGAAGGTGAACTCGCAAAAGGAGTAGTCAATTCCGATGTTGGGATCCGCTGGGTTGAGCACAGAGGGCTCGATTAGAGTCGCGCCCAAGCGGTCGCAGAGGGGGTCGAAGAGAGGGTTGAGCAGAAAGGTGAGCTTCTTGGGGCCGCGACTGAACTAGATGCGGCCGCCAGCAATGCGTGGGATCTGGATCTTGGTAGGGATTCCGGCCTTGGTGGCCTTGCCAGCCCTGCCGAGCGGGATGGCAATATCGGCCTGGAGGGGCTGCAGCCAGACATCGGGGGCCAGGTTGGCGGGCCGGTAGAGCGAGCGGCCGTCGGCCTCGACCATGACGAGCTCAAAGCCGTTGTCGAAGATCTCATGGCCAGTGACATAGGCATACACCTCGTCGGCGGAGGTGTTCCTCAGAAGGATGGTAAGCGAGTCGGACATGGTGGAATCGAGGTCTAAACGTGTAGGATGGTCATGAGGTGCGGGTGCATATGAAATGTGGTGGTGATGATGATAATGGAGATTTATGTGCTGGCTCTATATTGAGGTAGGATGATGATGCTCGATGTATGCTGTTGTTTCGAGATACGATGCTGATGGGTTTGATGCCGGACATGGTGTGAGGAAGAAGAACGGGTGGCTGGGCTGCGTGCTGCCGAGTGAGGTCGCCGGTGTCGTTGTTGTTGTTTTGTGCCCATCGCGTCTTCCTCGCATGTTATCACGAGAGGCAACTGCCAAGCAACCTAGGTCTCGTATCAAAGCCCGACTTGATAAGCGGCAAGAACAACGCGGCATACCCACGCTTACCTAATAAACACAGTCAGCAAGCCAACGACACTATCACGAGAGTATCCGGATGCCAGGGCAGAAGGTCACATTGTCGGCACACTCGTGGTTGTTGTCAAGGCAGTGCTTTCATTCCATTATTATGCTATCATGCTGCTATGCTGCGCCGATCTTTTTCGATATCATGTTGTATCATTTCGGCGGCCAATTACACCCGCTTCTTGACCTCGTCGGCGGCCTGGCGCACCTTGTCCTTGGCATTCTCCTTGAGCTTCGCGGCGCCCTCCTTGAGGTCCTCGGTCTTGTCCTTGGCGTCCTCCTTGAGCTTCGCGGCGCCCTCCTTCAGGTCCTCGCCCTTGTTCTCGGCGTCCTTCTTCAGCTCACGGCCCTTGGCAGCGGCCTCGTTGCCCGCCTGCTCGGCCTTGCCGGCAGCCTTGCCAGAGGTGATGTCCTGGCCGACCTCCTTGACCTTGCTAGCGACGTTTTCTGTTGCAGTTAGTGTTTTGCTTCACGCATCTCAGATAGCCTGGATCCATCCAGACAGAAGTACTGACCACTGATGTTGATGCCATCGACGAGCTTGTCAGAGACGGCACGGTCGACAGTCTTGAGGGTGTCCTTGACGGTGTCGGCGGCAGCCTCGGTGACGGACTTTGGCCGCGCGGCCGATGTCGAGAAGGGCGATGCGACGGAGAACGCACCCATCTGGGGGCGCGCAGCAGTGCGGGCGACAGCAGCCAGGCGGCGGGTAGAGATAGTGAGGAACGACATTGTGATGGAGATTGATTGAGTTTGGATGATTGACAATGGACTTGCTTCAAGGTTTTCGTGGAATCGCTCCAATCGTCAATGGCTGTCACCTTTATATATATACGTGATGATGTCATGTTCCTGGCAAAGTATGACGTATCCAGTTACTAACAGCAACCAAGCCGCAAACGCGTGCAAGACATCAATGTGACAAAGACAAAGAAAGTTCAACAAAACAGTACTTTTGCCATCCGCTTTCTCCCTTTTCTCAGTCTATCAGTCTCCTCTAGGCTTCTCTCCCTCGGCAGCTCCACTGCTTGCACGTTTTCGTGATTCTCTCCTCTGGCTCGATCTCGATGTCTCATTTCAGTGGACCATCCGAGCTGTCCAAGGTCTAGAGCATCTCGAGCGTCTGCGGCTTAGAGCGTGCCCGTCTAGAATGCCTGGCCCGTAGCTGTCTTACTCGAGCTATCACCTGCATTCTTAGCCAAGTACAGAGAGTTGGAGCTAGGCTTTCATTGCTGTGTGCGGTAACCGAGCTCTGCCATATGTTCTACGCTGTGTTCGTCGTGTCTCATCGTCCGTCCGCCACCAGCTGGCTCGCTGCATTTGTCGTATTCGTCCGTTTATTGATCGTTGTTGTCTCTGGAATCATTTGCATTTCATATCCACATGCAGGTATCGTATGCAGGTATTCAGCGCTGCCGTCTGCCAGTATTTGCTTTATCGCTACATACTTCTGGCGGCACTCGACACTCGATCGCCTACCGTCTACCGTCCCTTGAACTCGGGCCGCCGCTTTTCCGCAAACGCCTTGAGCGCCTCGTTGCGGTCCTCGGTCGCCACCACCCGCTCGTACATTGCGTTCTCGACGACCTCTGCTGGGTACTGCACCGCCTGCAGTGCTGCGCGCACAGCAATCGGGCCGCCGCTGCAGATCTCCTCGGCCAGCCGCACGGCCTCCGACAGCGCCGACCGCCGCGCCGTTTCCAGAACGGCCGCATAGGCTTTGTCCTTCGTCTCCTTGTCGCCGTTCTCCTTCTCGTCGACGGTTGTGTCCACCTCGACCAGCCGGTCGGCGATGCCCAAAAAGTAAGCCTCGGGTGCCGACACACGCCGGCCTGTCAGGATCAGGTCGCGCGCGCGGCCGACACCGATGAGCATCGGCAGACGGTATGTGCCACCCGCGCCCGGGATAATGCCCAGCCGCGTCTCGGGCAGGCCCACGGCGGCATTCGACGTCAGCACACGCATGTGCGTCGACAGCGCGAGCTCGAGACCGCCTCCGAGGGCGACCGAGGACACGGCGGAGATGGTGGGCACGGGCAGGGCCGACAGGGCCGTGAACGTGCCGCGTAGGTTGGAGAGAAAGACGGAGGTCTCGTCGGGCGTAAAGGTGCGGCGCTCTTTGAGGTCGGCGCCCGAGCAGAAGCACGAGTCGAGCGCGCTGGCCACAATCAGGGCGCGCGTGTTGTTGCCGCTGGGCGACTTCTCGTTGCCGCTCTCGTCGTACTGCTGAGCGACGGCATCGATCTCGGTGCGCAGGGCCGTCAGCAGGGCGCGCGAGATAGCATTGCGGGCATCCGGGCGGTTGATCTCAAGAACACGGATGTGGCCCGAGCCAGGAGCAGGCAAGTCAGTGGCAACCACAAGCGGTTCTGATGCAGTAGACGACGCCGTCGAGTAAAAGGCCCTTGGCGTCCAGCAGGGACGGCGTACAGAGGCCGTAGCCGACCGTGTCAGCGACAGCACAGAGAAGCGGAGGGTCGACATTGTGCGTCCGAGTAGCGAATCGAGTCGTAAGTGCAGATTTTGCTGTCGGTGAGGGGGTGTATATCACTGTGTGATATGCTGGGGACAAGCCGAGAAAAGGCTGCGGCTTGCCCTCGGCTTTCCGTCCGGGGAAGTGGGGCGCCATAAATCCTGGCTTAGGGCATTAATACAGCAGTCCCGCGCACTCCCCAAAGAGGAAATGCAGTGACCTCATCCAATGTACCCCAAAGTTTCGTCACAGATCAATGACAAAGATAACACTGCATATTGAATTGAAATCCAGCGTCTCTCGGAAGTAAAACAGTAAAGGCAAAGTAGAATAGAATAGGGAATGCAACAAAGGCTTGGCAGCGAATTTGAGACATCTGCTTGCGTCGGTTGTCCGTTGCTGTGTTTAGCGGGTGTATTTGCGTCATTGCTGAGTCATCAATGTCATAGACATCGCCATCGGAACGTCGTCTCACCTCTCGACTCTCTTCTCTCTTCTCACCTCTTCCCTACTGTCGCCAACTTCACACAAATCAATCCAAACATGGGCACACAGCTTCCTGACCAGGCAATCGCGCTGGCGACCCGCCTCTACAACGGCGCCCGGACCGGCGACCTCGCCCTCTTTGAGCAGGCTCTCCCAGCAGGACTGCCCGCCAACATGGCCAACGAGAAGGGCGATTCCTTAGTAGGCTCTCTTATTCCAAATACAGATTTGCAGATCTACAGTTTCACATACATAGAATGTAAGCTAACCGCCAGTTGATGCTTGCTGCGTATCACGGCCATGCCGACTTGGTGCGTCTGCTCATCGCGCACGGAGCCAGCCCGAACAAGCTCAACGACAAAGGCCAGAGTCCTCTGGCCGGCGCGGTCTTCAAAGGAGAGGACGATGTTGTTGAAGCTTTGCTGGAAGGCGGTGCCAATCCAGACGCAGGGACACCGACAGCACTGGAAGCCGTGACCCTGTTCCGGCAAGAAGAGAAGTGGAAGGCCCGGTTTGAAGCTGCTCCCGGGCGGGCCTCCAGACAGTGAGGTTACTTGCGATGACGCTTGATTATCATAGTTTAATATTTACACCTATACCCCGTAAAGTGACACACTCAGCATGTAGAACGAGGGCGATATTGCTTGTTAATATACGTGACGAAAATAATGAAAGTAAAATCAAAATGAATGGGAAACAATCAGAGAAAAAGAAAACCATAAAGTGAATATAACTTTGATTATTCTTCAACACAGATAAGACAGTCAAAGTAGACATCAAAACATGGAATTGTGGTATAGGCCAGTGCAGACGTGGTCATTCATACATCAAATATGCGCCGGGGATATTAGGTAGACAAGCAACAAAAACAAAACAAGCACACAAAGATATAAATACAAAACGCCGTCATAACATCATCGTCTCCCCGTCGACCTCATCTATGCCTCCTCGCCCTCGCCCTCGCCCAGCTCCTTGACCAGTTCCTCCGTCACAAACTCCTCATACTCCTCCAGGTTCTTCTGCACATGCATCTTGAACTTGATCACGTCGTTGAGCATGCGCATGATCTCCGTGTGCAGCTCCTCCCGCAACTGGCCCGCACGCAGCGTCAACTGCTCGTACTCAATGTTAGTGTTCATCTCGCGCTGTTCCATCAGCTGCACCGACTCGCTTAGACTTGCGCGCATCTTTGCCAGCTCCTTCTCCATCTTCTCAATCTGCGCATCCGACGCCAGCCGCTGTGCTGTCGTCACCTCCTTGGTCTTTTCGTGCTCCTGCTCCGCCGCCCGCACGCGGTGCTCGAGGGCTTCCACTTCGCTGCGCTTGTCCTCCATCGCTTCCTTAATGTTGTCGAGCAGGTCGTGGTCCTTCATCATCGACTCCAGAGACACGTTCCGGCGTTCCGCCACCTCTTTTCGTAGCGCGAGCAGACTGTTCTTAACGGCGCCCCGCAGGTCCAGGTTGAGGATGTGTGCTGGCTGGTAGCCGGTGACGGAGTCAACTAATAGCCGGTCGCTTTCTAGGCTCGTGCCCTCCATGCCACCTCCGCCTCCCTCGTCGTTAACCTTGACTCTTAACTCGTAGTCTTTGCCCTTGGCATTGGCCGCAGACTCTGGGATTAGTGCGTTTTGGTATGCGACAGTATTGTACCGGTCGACAGCCCGTTCCAGGTCGTCGAGACGTCGGCTTGCGTCTACCTCGCGGTCTGCAACCTTTTTCTTAGCATCCTCTAGTCGCTGCCCAGCTGCCTCGATGCCCTTCTGCAGCCGTTCGCGTTCAGAGTTTAGTCGGTCAATATCCGCCATGCTAATCCCCTGTTCGTCCACGGCCTGCCGCAGGCTGCGCTGCTCGCCCTCTGCCTCCAGCACTTCGTCTTGTAGCTTTCCTAGTTCCTCCTGTAGTTGTGGGATACGGGACTCGTACTTGACACACCGCTGCAGCGCCAGCTCGTTGTACTCTTCAAACTTGACCTTGTCCTCCTCCATGATCTTGAAGTGGTCGTCGAGCACGGCGAGATCTGGTGTAGACTTTTCGAGGTCGGCAATGTCTTTGAGCAGCTTCGCGTGTTCTGCTTCTAGCTCCGCCAGCTCCTCTTCGTGCTTTGCGTATGCCTGGTCGAGCTGCCGAGTCATGACTTGAATATGTGGTTGCAGCATCTTGGCTAGTTGTTCGGCGTCGTCGGCGGGGTTACCATCATCGCCGGCGTCCACATCCATGACCAGCCAGTCTTGGTACGCGTGCGCTAAGAAATCAAACGTGATGTGGTCTGCGATAACGTCCACACCAGCCTCCACGCACATGTCGTCGTAGCGATTGCTGGCATAGCGCTCGAGCATCACTGCAAGCTCCATCATCCAGTGTAGCATGCCGAGGAACGTGCCCCAGTTCTGGCCGCCAACGGCAGCAATCTGGCTTTTGGTGATGCCCTTCTCATAAGGGTACCGGATCTGCTTCATCAAAGTGGGTACTTCCTGGTCGATAGACTTTTGGAAGCGGTAGTGGGGGTCGATGCGTCGGTATAGCCACTGGAACATGTAAACGAAGTCTTTCTGCGTTGGCGACTTAATGACGTTTTGTGATAGCGTGTGGCTCATCTCGAGCTCGAAGTTGTGCTGTGTCATGTACTCGACGACCTCTTGGCCGATGCGTGCGAGGTACGACCGGTCTTTGAGAGGCCGGGGGTCGCGCAGAGCGCCTGCTGGTGCTGGTGCCTGCGAAAAAAAGCTCTGGTGGCTGCCGCCGCCCATCGAGGCCATGCCGCCCATGCCCATGCCGCCCATGCTAGTACTGCCCATGCCCACGCCTATCGACTGCCGTCCGCCACGATACACACTGCTTCTTCTATCGGCAGCGCCTACCTCGGACGCGCGGCCCGGTCCTGGTGTGAAGGGTCCTGGCCTCATAGAAGAGCGTTTAGCGGATGCCAGACCCATGTCGGCAAGGGAAGAAGGCCGCGTCGGTGCTAGCGAGTGGCGTGAGCCTGACATTGAGCGCATGTGTGTGGTGCCGCTATTGCCAGAGGTCGAGAAGGGCACGGCGCCGACACTGCCGTGCGCGGAAGAGTTGGATCGTTTCATTGACGATTGCGGCGCGGGAATCGCGGAGTTGAGAGTCAGTCCGCCGAGGGTCTGCACGTTAGTACGGGAGACAGAAGAGGGTAGCCGCAACAAAGCAGATAGGAGAGCTTACCTCTCTAGGGCGGCGGACGCTCCAGTGCCCCGTGTCTTGGGACATCGCGATGCCGTGTGTGTGAGGATGCGCTTTACACTACGCTTTGGCTGCGCTCTTGGTGAGTGCTGATGCTTGAGCGCTGCGCGTGTTGCCGTGCGGTGTAGTCCGAGTGGTGAGTGGTTGTTCCTGAGTGTCGAATGCCGTGATAGCTGGGTCGCGTAGTGCTGGGGAACATGCTAATCACAGAACGATATGCAGAATGAGGAAAGTGGGCAAGACCTAAATGTGAATAACAAATAACAACACAAAGTGCCATGCGACAACAGAGGGGGACGAAGCCCAGGGGGGGGAACGGTTGCCCCGTAATAAATGTAAACAATGCCAATGGAGGGGGCTGATTGGCGGGTCTGTTATTAGGTAAGCAGACACGAGAATGACGCGTCACGTGTAGCTTTCCCGTCGACCCACAAAATAAAGCAGTACAATCTCAAAGTACCTTAATCTCCACGTGATGCAATTTATCAGCGTGTGTCTGCCGCTGCCTCGGTCCAACCCGACCACCTGAATTTCACGAGAGGCACGCCTCCGCACACGCTATGAGCCTATGACCACTTTCTCCACGTCTAAAAAGGAGTTCCACCACGCGGCAAGCAAGGTCCCCCATCCCCAGCTCCATAGTCTCGGCTTGATTTGCGTCGAATGCTCTTCGGCTCTCCATCGTCTCGTGCTTGTGCTTGCCATCCTCAACTCTGTCTTCTTACCTTTGTGCTTCACCACGGAAGCATCGCTTTTTGACCATCTCCTTGATTGCTCCTTTCCATCCATCAACAGCTCCGATAGCTCATCCAATCATCCGCTACTTGATCATTGATCGTTGATCATCATTTTTCAGCCATCGACCATCGGCCATCGACCATCGATAGCTCGCATCTTCGAAATGGCCATCCGCGAGGACCTGGTCGCCTCGGCAGCCAAGTTTCTCCAGGATCCCTCCGTCGCCGCCTCCTCTTCGGATAGCCGCGTTGCTTTCCTCAAGGCAAAGAACCTGACACCAGAAGAGGTCTCGGCTGCTCTCGCACGCGCCGGCCTCGACACGCCGCCATCGTCCATCATGTCATCACCATCCCAGCCGTCGCCACCCGTTCCCTACCACCCCCAGCAGCAGCAGCAACAGCAGCCTCCCCAGTTCTACGGCCAGCCCCCATATGGCTGGCAACCACCGCCGCCGCCGCCCGAGGCTATGCCGCGCCGTGACTGGCGCGACTGGTTCATCATGGCGACTGTCGTCGGCGGTGTCGGCTACGGCCTCTACAGCATGACAAAGGTATGCTCTCTGAGATCTCAGCTCTAGCCATGATACGCACGTTACTAATAGCCGATCCAACAGAGATACGTCTACCCCCTCGTTGCACCACCCACCCCTGACCGCCTCGAACAAGACAAGAAGGCCATTGACGACCAGTTCGAGCGCGCATTCTCTCTCGTCGAGCAGCTGGCCAAGGACACCGACGAGCTCAAGACCGCCGAGAAGGAGCGCACTGAACGCCTGGACTCGGCCCTCACCAACCTCGAGGGTGTCATCACCGAGCTCAAGACGGCCAGCAAGCGCCGCGAAGAAGATGCTGAGCGCCTCCGCGACGACGTGCGCGGCCTCAAGGATGCCCTCCCCAAGGCCCTCGACACCCAGCGCGAGGTTACCGATGGCCGCCTGCGCGAGGTCAACACCGAGCTCAAGGGTCTGCGCACGCTTATCGGCCAGCGCATGAGCAACGGTGCTTCCTCGTCCACCCCGGCCACCGCCAACGGCTACCCTGCCTCTGCCAACGGCGTGGCAAGCTACCTCCGCCCCTCCAACTCTAGTGTTACTGCCAGCACGACTTCTGCCCCCTCTGTTATTTCTGTCGAGAGCGAGGCCGAGAAGCCCGCTGCCGAGGCCGCTGCTTCGGCTGTCCCTGCTATTCCGTCGACGACTGCTCCGTTCTCGAGCTCGGCCTTCTCGGCCGCCTCGGGCAGCAGCAGCCTGCCGTCGTCGACTGGCAGATCGATCCCTGCATGGCAGCGTGCCATGAAGCCTGCCGCCGCATCTGTGGCAACGGCGTCGGGTGCGTCCTCGCCGGCAGCCACCCCTGCAGCCGCCGAGGCGTCGTCTAGCGCTTAGGAAGATGCGCTGAACGAAGCACTGCGACTGGGATGGAATAAGACAAAAAAATCATACGGATCGGGGCGGTGACCATAATTGTATAGCGACGGGTTTCTTTTCAGTTTGTGCAAAGCAAGTGCGATTTTGTATTATACAGCATTCTTCTATTTTCTGTCTTTCTCTTTTACTTCATATTCTATTCCGGCTCACTGATTCCAAAATTGACTAATCATTCCATCTTATCTGTATTTTGGCTGTGCTTCTGCGCCGGTAGCTCTTTCCTCATGCCAGCTGACGAGCTCTTTTCTCACCGTGTTAAACTGAAGATCGCTCCTTCCTCGTATAAATCAATTTACCCATCAAAAGGAAGCTGCTACGTGCGATGCTTCTCTTGTCGGAGGAGTTGCGAAAGAACCTGCCTCTTTGTGCGCATCGCTCTTTCCAGCCCTCTCGATTGCTAGTCGCACCTGCCTCGGCTTCTGACCCATGCCTTTACCGTTTTGGAACCAGCTTAAAGGGGCAGTGTCAACAACATTTGTCTCCCGTTTCCGCCTGTGCCTAAACCTCACCTTTCCTTCTTCTTTATCTTTCTTAATAGCCTCGTTTTCCTACATCCTCATTGCCGACTTGTTTAGGCGAGCGTCTCGAATCATATATTTCCCTTGTGTCTGAGTTCGAGTCTCGAAGTCATATATTTCCTCGTGTCTAAGATCTATCATCTACTGACGGGCTGGCCTTGAAACATTTGTGTCAATGTGTCACATCCGCCACATCGTCTGCAGATAGAACAGAAAGAGACATCAAACTGCCTCTTAATATCTTCCTATTCGTTGTTCGTCGCCTGTCTTGTCTCGAACGCATCTTCATCTTATTGCGTCCCCACAGTGTACGTGGTGGAGAAACTGCCATTCATCAGCTGGGTCTACTCGGTAGCTTCAAACAGGGGCACCACGCAAGACAGCTTTCTGCTTTGCCAGATCTATCTTTATGAGACTGCTGTTCCGACTTTGCTCCTTTGAGCTACGTGCAGAAACCCGACTGGCTCCTTGACTTTTGTTTCTACTCCCCTTCCTCTTAACCACCACATATGAGACATGACTGTCTCTGGAGAACATAGTGCCTCGGTAGGCATGGATGCCGATCTCGCATTCCAGGAAGGAAACGACGAGGCTGCCGGCCTGTCGATTGTTGACCGCATCAACATTGCCTTGATTGCCCTGCCTGTGGCTGCCCGTACAGCTGTTCGCCACATCATGGGTTCTTCAAAGCCGTCCGAGTATCTCGACCTCAAGTCTGAAATTGTCATTGCCGTTATCCGCGCCATGACCGTGCCGCAGAAGCCCCCATTGTCGAATCTGCCATTCTTTGGGTCGGGCTCCAGCGCACCTGCGAGCTCGTCATCCGATGCATCGAGCCAGCCGCTGCAATCCGGTGCTCGCAGCATCACGGAGACACAGCATCTGCTCAACAACGACCCCGGTGTTTGTGGCCCGCTCTGGGTCAGCAAGTACACAGCACCCGGTGGAGCCAATGCGCAAGAGAACGCTGATCTTTGCAACGCATTGGCTGATGTTGTCAAGCGTCTGTACAAGGAAGAGGGTGATGGACGCAGCGGCAAGGACTTCCCTGACATCAAGTGGCCCGAGGTCGCTCCTGTCGAGGCCGAGTGGACGGGCCATCGTACTGGTGCCAGAGAGGGTGCTACTCTGCCTACATACACCGATGAGCCTGAGCGGTTTGAGGCCCTGATGAGCCATGTCACGGCACCACAGCCGACGACAGTCCTGTTCCTGCATGGCGGTGCCATGTACCTGCTTGACCCGGCGACGCATCGCAACGGAACACACACGCTGGCCCGTCAAGTCGGTGGCCGGTGCTACTCTGTGCGCTACCGGTTGGCGCCTCAAAGTGCCTTCCCGACCCAAATCCTCGATGCCCTTGTATCATACATGACGCTCCTGTACCCGCCACCAGGGGCCTTCCACGAGCCGGTACTCGCAAAACACATTGTGTTTGCCGGCGATAGGTAATTCTAGTCTTCCTACACATATTTTATTTGCATTAATTCTAACAGTATAGTGCTGGTGGAAACCTCTGTTTGGCACTTACGCGAGTGCTGTTGGAGTTTCAAAAGCACAACATCCGTGTTATGTGGCATGGTACAAAGCGCCAAGTCCCGTTGCCGGCTGGTGTAGCTCTTAATTCACCCTGGACGGATATCAGCAGCAGTTCGCCGTCGTGGCAGCCCTCCCCCGAATCTGGCCGTGCGGAATTTGATTATCTGCCACCGATGCCTGTACCAGGTGCTGACGCGCTCAACCGCCCAGCGTGTGAAGCTTGGCCTGCTAGCCCACCTCGACGCTTCCTCTACACGGAGGCGAGCCTTGCTACGCACCCACTGGTATCAATGTTTATCAGCAACCCCGACGGCTGGCGTGGCGCCCCTCCCATGTACGTCTGCGTAGGCTGGGAGATGCTGGCGGACGAGATTTGCTTCTTTACGGCAACGCGGCTCTACAACGGCGGCAAGGGAGTCAAGTCAGTCACCTTTGAGCAGTACGAGGCAATGCCCCACTGCTTTGCTCTGGTTCTTCCGCACATTCCAGGAGCAAAGCGGTGCTTTGATGGATGGGCCAGTTTCATCCGCCGTGCAGTGGAGCAGCCTGAATCGCTGACCAAGTCAACCTTTACCCACATCAAGGCGAAGACATTGGAGGAGTCACCCATCGAGCCCGAAGCTTTGATTCCCTACACTGACGAACAGATCAAAGCGGCTGTTTCTGAGAGACTTGCCAAGGTGGAGGCCGACTGGGTTGCAAGCAGGCCGGCATCGAAGTAGGTGCAAGATCTACACGGTTTGCACATGCTATGAGCAGGATGAGATGGGAATTATGATACACGCCACGATACGGTACACAGAACACACACATCGATAGAGAATAGCCTTATAGAGTATGAATACACTGTATTAATTAATCGAGATAAAAATTGCCCATCTAAATGTAACGCCATGATGCTGTCGCCGTCCGTTGTCATTACGCTGTCTAGTACGTCTGTTTTTGTAGCTCTGGAGCTTGTATGGTATCGAGAAGAAAGAGGGGAAAGGATGAGCCCAAGATAAACAGGAAAAGAAAGAAAAAGGAAATGAAGAAATGAAAGCAAAAAAAGAAAAAAGAAAAGAAGAAACAAAGCCAAGTAAACTAAATCCCCCACTAGTTACGCTGGAATACGCGCTCGCCAAACTTCCAGACCTCGTCAATGTGCAGGCGAGTGTTGACAACACCGACGGCGCCGGCAGCCGAGGTGGCTGTGGCGGCCATGGGCGACTGAGGCGTGTCCAGGACCTCCTCGGCCGAGAGCACGATGAGATCGGCATCGGCACCAGGCTCGAGGGTGCCCTTCTGGCCGTCGAGACCCAGCATCGCAGCCGGGGTCGAGGTGACGGTGCGCAGGGCTTGGGGGATGGTGGCGCCGGTCCAGTTCATAAAGTTCTCGACGCACTCGATCAGCGTGATGGTGCTGCCGGCAATGGTGTCAGAGTTTTCCAGCAGCAAGACCTTGCCGGTCTTGACCAGCTTCATGTGCCGGTCGCCGTTGGTCCAGTCGTAGGGCCCGTCGGGACAGCCGACCATGTGCATGGCATCGGTGACTAGAATGAAACCAGCCGGGTAGGCGTTGTAGGCGATCTTGACGGTCGTGGGATGCAGGTGGATGCCGTCGGAGATGACGCCGTAGTAGGGGCGCTTGGTGGGCGCAAAGAGAGCGGTGCTGCTGCCGGGCGAGGCGGGGGCGCCCTCGTCGACACGCACAAGCGGGGTCTCGCCGAGGACACCAAAGATGCCGGGGTTGCGGTGGTGCAGGGGGCGCATGGCGTTGAAGAGGTGGGTGATCATGGTGGCACCGTGGCTGATGGCGGCGGCGGCCTGCTCGTAGGTGGCTTCGGAGTGGCCAATGGCGCAGACGACGCCGCGGCGCACGAGCTCGGGGAACACGACATCGGTCATGTGGCCGATCTCGGGTGCCGCCGTGATCATGCGCACGACGGGTGCCGCGGTGCCGTCCTCGCTGCCGAGGTTGTCCTCGCCGTACATGTCCTGGACGTCCTTGAAGGTCACGGCCTGCTTGAAGACCTCGGGGTTGTGCACGCCGTTCTTGGTGGGGCTGAGGAAGGGGCCCTCGACGTGGGCACCGAGCGACTCGGCGCCGTCGCGCGCGGCACCGCGGGTGGGTGCGAGGTAGGGCAGCACCTTGTGGTAGAGCTCGCTGGTCTGGCTCGTGACGGTGGGCACGTAGGCCGTGACGCCGGTCTCGACGAGCTTCTTGTTGAGCGAGTGCAGCTCGCGCTGGTAGCGGGCGCCCTTGGTGCCCTCGTCGCCAAAGAGCGTGCTGAAATTGAAGCCGAAGGCGCCGTTGAGCTGGCACTCGATCATGCCGGGGGCGACGATGCGGCCGCCGAGGTCGACGGTCTCGTCGGGCAGCACATGCTCGTCGTAGAAGGCGGCCTGGCTGCGGACGATCTTGCCGGTGTTGGAGCTGATCCACAGATCCTGCCAGACGAGGTCGTTGCCGCGCACGAGACGGCAGTTTGTGAGCTTGGTGATGCCGCGGGTGCCGGGGGCCGTGGGCGACGACGGGGTGGTGGTGATCGGCGATGCCGGCACCGTTGTGATTAGTGAAGGCATGCCGGGCAATAGAGAAGGTCCAGGCGCCAATAGAAAAAGCAGCTGGGGTGTGCAGAGGGCGTAGTGGTCAGAGGAGGGTTGAGCACAATGAGCGTGCGGAAGGGCAGATGATAACGATATATACGACGGTAGACAACAAGAACCACACCACTTTGAATACAAGCTACCGAGTACGGCGTACGCCTGCAAGCCAGTGCCACTTGCCCGCCGGCCTGGCCTTTCTCTATTTCTCTATTTCTTTATTTCTTTATTTCTTTATTTCTTTATTTCTTTATTTGTCTATCTCTCGTTTGTCTATTTCGCTCTCCGGGCTGGACTTTACTCTGTTCACTCCCTCCCAGAGCCCGTCACTCCTCCTCCACACGCAACATGCCCGCCACTAAGGGGAAAAAGGATACTAAGATACTGAAACAGCAAAGCAGGTGGCAGACAATGGACGAGGAATGGAGGCTACCGACGCCGGCGCCACCATCTCCATCTGACGTTCCTGGTGGCGGAACTTGTTGTTTCTTTCACACACCACGCATCTCGCTCCTGCCCGCCTTGTAAGAACACAGTGCACGCACTGTATCGGTACGTTGTCACATATGCCTCTGCTAAGTCCGGTCATACTCGTATGTAAAACTGTCATTCATGATCTCTATTCCGTCGTCATAAATATACATATATAAACTTACATGTATCTACGATAGGCTTGTCTCCACTGCAGAGCTGTGGAGATACATAGGCCCAGTGCACCGCAGTGCACCGGCCATCCGGTACGTAGTGCTCTGATAAGGCTAGCAATGTCGGCAATGGGCCGATGAATATGTTAGGGAGAGAAAAGAAACAGAAAAGAAACAGAGAAAACTCGCAGAACGATGTCACTACGAATGGGCATGTAGCACAGTAGCACAGCGGTAGAAAGCGTGGTGCATATCAGCGAGGCCCAGGTGCTTCATGCCCATGTAACGTTGCCGGTGTACATATAGCAGAAGTATCTCGCCACAAAGGCGCGTACTGTGCGCCCGGTTGCAATCTGTACGTCGTAGAGAGCCGACCCACCGTTTCGGCACCGTCTCGACCCCCACCGTCAAGTCCCACCCACGCCACCGTAACTGAGAATGGAATCCACACCTGCTCCCGCCCGCTAGCGTCGCGCTAGTCGCTGCCGCACTGTGTGCACGGCCTATGTCTGCGCACTCTGCCAGGCTCCGTTTTATGATTTGCGTTATGCTGAGCACCCAGCGTTCTTGCCTCTTTGGGCCGAGCTGGCCATCCTGTGCATCCTTGCAGGATTCACGGCCTAGCCAATCAGAGCCCGCACGCATTCCCACCTTGGACCTCATCTCGACAACACCTCCCCTCTCTACAACCTACGACCTAGGATGCGCACGACGTGCGTCTCGTCTCCCATCCACATCCTCCACCTCTTCTCACAAAATCAAGTTGTAAGTTGCATCTCACCACCCTGCTACCTCTCCCCCGCCAACTGCCCACCTCACGTCACATACCTATGCACATCTCGAAGCTGCAAGGCTCCGCTCCCCCCCCCCCCCCGACCTTTGACGTTTGAGCTTCTTTCAAGAGTACCTCGACCAAGACCCGCCCCGTCTCTGTTGCGTCCCTGTCACTGTGTCCCTGCCGGCCTTGTCTTGTTACTTTGCACTAGCTCATCTTGCACACACTCCTTCTCGAGTCTGCAGTCTGTAACCCTTTTGGTTCTGGCCGTCGTCCGTTGCACTGCAAACTTGTGCATACCAGTGCATACTTACCGTTGCTTGACTATCTCACCACCTTTGCCTTTGCTCCACACCTTCTTCTACTACCCATTGAGCCTTTGCTGCTGTGCCTGGCCACGTGCCGTTGTTTGCCCCCTCGGTCACTGGCCTCGTCCCATCCTAGAACTACCTCCGTGTTCTTGGCCTCTTTGGATTTGGCCGCTGGCTTTGGCTTGGTTCCTGACTTCTGTCCTTTATCCTCATCGCAGAGCTTATTCATAGCTTAGTCCCGGTCTCCGCCATGCTAATGTACCCTGACAGTAAAATCGCACACTTCTAGGCACGGACAAGGAACAACCAAGCAAGTCCAACAAGTCCGCGTCAACCTCAGCTCCGAGACAGTAACCACACAGCCAGCCGACAGAACAGCCCATTGGTGAATCGCGGTCAGCCCAGCTTACAGCTTGCAGCTTGCAGAAGCTCGGCACACGGCCCGGAACAGCTTTTTCAGCTCAGCTTCTTCCACAGCTCTGGCCCCCAGCTCGTATCGCCTCGTCCGCCCCTTTTCTTCTCGTTATCGGCTATCTAATTCGTCTCTTCGTCTCATCTGTCTCCTCGTCTCCTCCTGTCACAGTACGCCCTGCGTTGTTGTGTACAGCCGAGCGTTTGTCCACCACCCCCTCCGGGCACCGCTCTGCTCCTAGTTCGTCATGTCCAACAAAATAGACGGTGATTTAGATCCACTATGGGATGATCTGGACTGGTACGTCTTGATGCCATCTCTTGTTGATATTGGTATTGATGTCTGTTTGATGTTGCTTTTTTACATTGCGTATCTGCAGTTTGGTGTGGCCATCTTGATGCAGCCTTGCGGCGGCGGAGTGGTGTCGATATGGATGTTAATGTCCTTGGTGGGCTCTGTTGCCATATGGAGCATTGCACCATACTGTACCCATATATACCATGGGTTATGCCATGTGTAATATGTGCATCATTCACAGTCTTACAGCAAAGCAAGAGCATGCAGCTAACTGTCCAGGGCCATTGGCCAGATGCTCATTATGGGCTGGAATGGCACTGAGGTCACCCCCCAGATCCGCCACCTCATCGAGGAGCACCACCTTGGCTCCGTTCTGCTCACTGCAAAGAATCTAAAATGTAAGCTCACCATTCTCCTATATCTCTTTGGCATGCTATGATGCAGGGTCCATATGCTCACAACTTAGCTGCACATGAAACGGCAAAGCTCGTGCAGGAGCTTCAGACCATTGCCCACAACGCCGGCCATCCTTACCCTCTGCTCATTGCACTTGACCAAGAGAATGGCGGTGTCAATAGTCTGTTTGATGAAGATTACATCTGCCAGTTCCCCAGTGCCATGGGCATTGCTGCGGCCGGCAGTCCCGAGCTTGCCTATACTATTGCCAAGGCCACTGCCACCGAGATATCAGCCTGCGGTGTCAACATGATCCTCGGCCCCGTCCTGGATGTTCTCACCAATGCCCGCTATCAACCGCTTGGCGTGCGCGCAACCAGCGACGACCCTCAAGAGGTCTCGCAGTACAGCATTGCTGCCATGAAGGGCTACAAAGATGCCGGCCTTTCCACCTGCGGCAAGCACTTCCCTTCGTACGGCAACCTTGATTTTCTCGGCTCCAATCTCGATATCCCCATCATCACCCAGACACTAGAGGAGCTGAGCCTGAGTGCCATTGTGCCCTTCCGCAATGCTATTGCTACAGGAAATCTGGATGCCATGTTTGTCGGTGGCTGCGGTATCGCCAACCCGTCCATGAATATTAGCCACGCTTGTCTGTCAGAGCAGGTCGTGGACGATCTTCTGCGCAACGAGCTTGGCTTCCGCGGTGTTGCTATCTCTGAGTGTCTTGAGATGGAGGCACTAAGCCACGAGATCGGTGTCAAGGGTGGTACCGTCATGGCTGTCGAGGCCGGCTGTGACGTTGTGATGCTGTGCCGTGCCTATGATGTCCAGCTAGAAGCCATTGCCGGCCTCAAGCTTGGATATGCCAACGGCATTCTGACGCGTGACCGTATTTTTACATCGCTGCGTCGTGTGCTGCACACAAAAAGCGGCTGCACATCCTGGGCTCAGGCTCTCAAACCGCCCGGCATCTCGCTGCTGTCCAGGATTCACCCGTCGCACCTGGCACTCTCGCGCAAGGCTTACGACGACTCGATAACAGTCATGCGCGATCGTGATCGGCTGCTGCCGTTGTCGCGTTCCATGCACCAGCGCGAGGAGCTGTTGCTCTTGACACCTCTAGTCAAACCACTGCCGGCATCGTCGGCAACGAAGACGCTCGAGAACAAACACCTTGGAGCTTCGTCGGCATCTGCCAGTGCAGCAGCAGCAGCGAGTGGTAACGGCCCAACTAGTGGCGGAGGGCCCGGAGGAGACACCGGTGGTGGCGGTGCCGCCCCGGCAGCGACGTCGTCGGTAGCCTCGCGGACGACGATCCACGACCGATGGTCGCACCGGGACCGCAGCGCTATTATGAGTGGCGAGGGCGTGTTCCGCAGCCTGGGCCGGTCTCTGGCGCGTACACGCCACGGCAAGCTGCTACATACGTCGTACACGGCCAACGGTGTGCGCCCCGTGCACGAGAACCTGATCCACCGCGCATCCACCATCATCATCGTGACGGCCGACGCCAACCGCAACCTCTACCAGGCCGGTTTCACCAAGCACGTGGCAATGATGTGCTCGATGCAGCGCGCCAGCGGGCAGAACAAGTCGTTGATCGTCGTAGCTGTCAGCTCACCGTACGATTTCGCCATGGACAAGACCATCGGCACGTACGTCTGCACTTTTGACTTTACCGAGATGGCTATGAACGCACTTGTGCGTGCTCTCTTTGGCGAGTTCTCGCCCAGCGGCACGCTACCGGGAACGCTGCGCAAGAGCAAAAAGGTGCTCAAGTCGCGGCGCAACTGGCTCGTCGAGACATACAACCGCGACCGTGACGGGCGTGGTCTGGATGAACTCCTGCAGTCAATTGCGCGCGCAAGTGGCTCGCACTTGCAGTACCTGCGCAGCACCACTGCTTCGTCCTTTGAGCTGGTGGCCGGCATGAATGGCGGTTTCAGCAATGGCGCGAGCAGCGATGCTAATAATATTGAAGAGTCGCATCTTGTCGTGAGCAACAGCAGTACACAGGCTCTGTATGGGTTCTGTGCGACCTACTTTATCAAAAGCACGGGCACGGGCATCTTGGGCGGACTGTTTGTTGACCCGGCCAAGCGCAATGTTTCTGTGGGCCGGTCACTGCACCGCGCAGCACTCCGGCTGCTGGCACAAAAGCCGGGAATCACGCGGATCCAGCTAGGCTCTTGTTTCCCAGGCGTGTTCCCCGGCATTCCGGTGGTCGACGACAGCAGCAGCAACGCCGGTAGTACCGGCAACACACCGACTGGCAACGGCGGTGGTGCTGCGGTAGGCGCATCTGGCCCGGGCAGCACGGCATCGGGCGCGGGCGGGTCAAGCCTGCGGTCGTGGTTTGCGCGCAGTGGATGGGAGGTGGCCTTCCCGCGCCGCATCACAAACATGGCCATCCACGACCTGAACCGGTGGTCGCCGCCCGAGGGCCTGACGCGGCACCTCGCCAACGCAGGCATCAGCTTCGACCTGATCCAGGGCCCTGAGATTGCCGACGGCGTGATGAGCCACGTCGGGTCGCTGGCCGGTCCCGAGGTGGTGGAGCTGTACCGGTTTGTGCTGTCGCAGGGCAACAAGTCGTGCGCCGTCGTCAGAGCCAAGCTGTCGGTGAACGGCGGCGCCGTCAAGACAGACGAGGACTCGGACGGGGCGGCCCACGATGACGCCGACTCTCTGCTCGGCACGGTCGTCGTGTGCAGCCCCGGCAGCCCGCTCGCGACGTACCTGCCTGTCCTGAACCCACTGCGCGGGCCTGCCGCCATGCAGCAGTCTGCTGCGAACGCCGCCAATGGTGCCAGCGGCGGCCGGTCGGCGAGCCTGAGCACGGAAGACAGCGCCCACCTGGGCATGGCCAATATCAACTTTGAGGAGGCCACCGGCGGGATTGTGGCACCGGTGATCGCCGGCACAGCGACCACGTCTGCATCGCTGATCCTGCAGGGCTTGGCGATGATGGCGGTGCGGCAGAACAAGAACCACCGGGCCGTGCGGAGCGTCCTGAGCTGGGTGGCCGACGACGCGTACGAGGCGCTGCTGGCGATGCAGTTTGAGGTGCTGCAGTCCTTTGACGAGCTGGCCAACGCGCCAGAGAATGTGAGTCCGTTCCTGATTCTTACGGTGCTGCGTAATGATTGCTAACAGCGCAGTGGCCTGACATTGGGCAATAATTCTGGCACCTGGCAAGGGATGCTTGTTTGCCTGCTTGTTTGCCTGCTTGTTTGCCTGCTTGCTTGGTTGCCTGCTTGTACTTGGCTGCTCATTTAAGTTTGTTTATAGGATTTCCCTGGTTCTCCTCGTCTTGATTTTGTTCGTTCATGATTTACTTGTTGATTTACTGGCTACTAAATGACTGGTTTTCTCATAAACACGCTTTGCTTTACCCCTTCCCCGGCTTGGAGTTTCCTCGGTTCCAGAATGATGTGTCTTGGTTTCGTTCATTCGCTTGTCTTCTGTTGCTGTCCTCTTTTACTGTCTGTTACAGTTTCCCTCTCGCCGATACGTTTGTCTATAGTCGATCTACGCCTGTTGTTTTTGTCTTGTTGATATAACCATTTTGTTTAGACCTGTCCCTAATGCTGTCATGCTGTCTACGATCTGCCAACGGAATCGGTTGTCTATACCCAATATAATATGCACAGATGGACATGATCGACACGGAAACTCGCGCTGCGGCCGTGCGGACGGTGACCCCACGGTCTGGCAGACGAGCTGCCGTTTTGAGATCTAGTATCTGGTGATAGCGGTGTTCTCCGGCCATGAATGTCCTGCCATGCTTTTTGGTCCTAGCCAAGCTATGACGATCATGACATGAGTGGCACAGAGATCAATGGTACATCTGCACTATCATGTCAACATGAGCACATCTACCATGTCAAAGGACCACGGGGTAACCCATCCCGCTCTCGTAGAGTTACAGAGCTAGAAGGGACGTGTCTCAACAGGCGGCCCCCAATAGACTAACTTTCCAGACTCGACATGTCTCGAGGTAAATTAGCACGGGCCCGAGCTGAGACGAAGGAACGAGCTACTGCCCTCCCCTGGCCTAGACATACACGTATGGGGCAGTGACACACGAAAGTCGATAACAACGCCCAGTATGACGGTTGACTCTATTGTAGTCATGTTCTTCATATGTTGCTGCTTGTCTTTATTTGCACGCGCTCTCACTGAATACACACCTTCTGCTTGAGTTGAAGCTCGAGAGGTGTCCCGGCTTGAGACATCTTGGCTCGCCAGAGCTCGGCGTCTGTCGCTGTCACACCCTTTGCCCATTTCATTACTCGCAATAAACCAGTCTAATAAGGGAGTTGCATGCGATCGTCACGCCGTGTCGGTTGCGTCTCTGGCCCGAGTGTGGCTCGCGCTGCCCGCGACAATCATCACCATCTCCAGTATCCAGCCCTCTCTCTGTTCTTTTTATTATTTTATTATTTCTTTATTTCTTTATTTCTTTATTTCTCCGTCTCTTTCCTCCATCCTTCATTCTCTCGACTTGCTCGCATGCCTTGCTTTATCCGCCCCAGAACATCTCTCATCTCTATCAATGATCGACTCTCCTCTCAAGTGATCTCTGTCATCTCGCTTGACCTGTTTTGCCGTGCTGTTAGTCAGAAGCCCTGCCGTGTGACTATCGACACTGCCGATGCTCCCTCCGCTCTGAATCCTTCTCGCTCGCCATTCGCCTCTCTTATCTCCCACGCCAACAGGGCACAGGCCCGCGTGCGACCTATGGGCATCTCTCCGACCATGCAGCCAGGTTACAGACAGGTGCATCCCTATCTTGCAAGCAGGATGTGCCTAGTTCTGATACATCAAGTCCAGTTACGCCGGCTCCGTCTGATATCTTTGATAGAGATTAAAGTCTACCGTGCATGTCGATTCGTGACCCTGGGAGTCGGCACGGAGAAATAGGAACCAGGCGAATAAAATAAAGTCGGATGTTTAAATGGGAAATAGGGCACCGCGAAATAAAGATGTACTGTGCTGCACTGTGGGGATTGGCACCAAGCAAGACAACTGTAAAAAGTCGTGTAGGTGCTGTAATAGGCAAGGCAAAACGGAGCTCTCAATACCCAATTCTGGGATAATTTGGTTTCTGGGGAAGTAAACGGCAAAGCGGGCAAAACGGACAGGCCACAGAAGCAGAGAAGGAAGGCACTCAGGGACGAGAGCAAGCAAGAAAGACACATGGGGAAAGAGCGAATGCCAAATGCCACGATGCCTTCGGCCCTACTCGACTCTGGCCGGACAGGCTTCCCTTTCCTCTCACTGCCTCCGACTGCCGTCGTGCCGTTTGGCGTCGAGCTTGCAGGGTCTGACGGACTCACACCTCTTATTAAAACCAGCCACACCTGCTGTTTCGACCACGGCGTGTTTGCCTGCTTGTTTCGTTGTTTCGCTTGCCTCCTGGCCTCCTGGCTTTCGTGCCACTCCTTCGCGCCTTCCCTTGTAACGATCTGCGCTCCTTCCTTCTTTTGATCTCTGCTTCGTTCCCTACCACCCTCCATCTCACCATCGCTCTTTCCGTTTCGTGCCCCTGCGCCCCTGTGATCTCAGCTGATCGCCTTTCGCTCTTTCCTCTTCCCATATTGGGATCCTGGGTTCTTTCCTCTTGGGTTCTTTCTCTTGGCGCCCCTACAAGCAGCCATAACCGTGTTAATACGTGTATTATCGTCGTTCGCTCGCATCGAGTCCTGTTTATTGCTCCTTTCATCCCATGTGATCCGCCCCAGTTGCTCCTTCCCAATATTCTGCCAGTGATCCCCTCCTTCCTTCTATGCTTTCTTTTAGCCGTGTTCCTTCCTCCAATTGATGCGTCTCTTGGCCTCAGCAGCCGTAGCGGCAGTGAGCCTCACTCTCGGGCCTACTCACGTTCTATTTGTAAAACATATTTCACATTCGGCGTACGCAGCTAATTATAAACCTAGCTGCAGTTCGGGTGCATATTCTATTCTCAAGCTTCCATTTCTGCAGCAATGATTCCAGAGTTTTGCATTGTGCGTCGTTCAACGCTGATGTGTGTCGTTCCTTCCTCTTTCAGTAACTTCCAGTCGCTGCCACGCTCTTTCCTAAACACCCTCTCCCTCGCCGCCGTCTCCTCTTTCCCGGTGGCTCTTTCCTAAGTGATCTTCAGTAGTCCTCAGCAGTCCTCAGTGTCCTCATGTGCCTCCGTAGTCTTTAGCCTCAGCAGCCCTTGCCGCTCTCACGCCTTCTCCTCTTTTGCCCACTCCCCGCCACTAAGCTTTGTCTATCTTTGTTCTTAATCCATTCTATCAATAATCTCATAATTAATCTATTAGCACTTCTAATCTATCTCTACCGTTAATTCTCCATTCTTGGCTGCTCTTTCCGTAGTTCTTCGTCTCTTGTTCTTTTGTTCTTTCCTTCTTCGTTCTTCGTTCCTTCCTCCCCTCGTTCTTCGTTCTTTCCTTCCCTCGCGCTTTCCTAATTAATCGTCTCATGCCAAACCTCAACTCCGTTTCTCTCCGTTTCTCTCTCCGTACCTTCTCCATACCTTCTCCGTATCTTGTCTCCTTCCGTCTCCCTCTACCTTCTCATTCCACGACATCATCGCCTCTGCATCCTCATTCCCCTCTCTTCTCATCCGTACTCTGTACTCCGTCCATCGCCACGCACGACCCCTTTCAAGTCGCATCCTCGCCTCTCACCTCATCTGGGACGGCCTTGTCTCCTGCCGTTTCTCAACGATCGACACAGCGCATACCCACTGATCATTACTCTGCAAGCTCGCCAGGAGGGTCTACGGCGATTCCTTCGCGCGCTGTAGGCTTTTGAGCCTTCTTTGCTGCTTTGCTTTGGGTCTTGATCGCCTTTGTCTGTCTTTCTTTAGCCTCTTTTGGCTCTGTACTGGATTCTGTAGCCTTTTTCGCCCCGCTGCTTCCTTCTCGACGTCCTTTCGACTTCCCTTCCGGCCTCTGATCTCCTCTTCGTCTCATCGTTGGCGTCTGCGTCTCGGCTAATTCATTGGGGTTACTATCCGTCTCTGGGAATCTCGGGCAATTGCAACTCTGAGGCCTCAACACTCGACCCTGCCTCGTTGATCTGCTGTCCCTAGTATCACGCAGTATCGCTCATTTGTCACCGGGATCGGCCTTCCTTCGCCGTCGCACATCTTCGCCTCATCGCGCCGCCGCAGCCTGCCAGACGAAAACGCGAAAACGTGACGGTGATCGAACGTAAGAGCAACAGAACGGTAGAACGGCAGAACGGCAGTCAACAGAGCACCACAACGACAATAAAGAGAAAGGGTCTTGTGCGGCAGAGTGGTATCTTGCGGTCAACGATCGAAACGCCGTATCTCGTTCCCGAGGCTTTGCAGAAGTGTGTGAGATATTGCGAGACATTGCAAGACAACGGCGCGTGGGAGAACAGGAAGCGCTCTGCGCCACCCACTCTGGTCGAGCCTAGAGCTGCTAGCCACACTGCAAGGCGGCACTTGTGATCCTCGTTGGCACTAGAAGGAGCACCTTGGTTTGTGAATCAGGACACCTTCAACACCGATCAACAGCCTCTGCGAGATCCTATGCTGCAACCTGTCGAGCCTGTCTAGCTTTTTGACACTCCACGAATCCCACAACTCCCAGGAACGATTCGGGGACGATCACAGAATCAGCTCATCAAGAACCGAATCACAAAACCACACAGCCATACCACAGAACCACAGAAACTGCCCCCCACCGTGTGTCACTGGATCTCACCGTTTGCGCCTCGGCCCTCCCTATCTTTTATCTCTCGCCACCCACGCTTCTCAACTTGCTTCTAAACCTATCTTCTTTTCTGCACCCTTGCGACTATCACCGCATCTGCCTTTGCGCGACTCTCTACATCGTCTCCTGCACCGATTCCGCATCGCGACACACTCTCACCTCGCAAAACACCACTCCGCCTTATCTCAACCACGCTCCCCACAGCCTCGCCCCCCGACATGCGCAATGGCTTCATACAACACAATGTCAACCATGTCGGTGACCGGCGGTCCCGGCCCTGATTCGCTCGGCCTCAGCGTCGGCATGGGCCACCAGGGCAGCGCCGGCCTGACGCTGGACCATTTCAACCAAGACATCGCATTTGACGAAACACTTCTGTAGGTTCCAGGTCCTTTGTGCATAACGGTGTCTTCCACAGCATCGCCTAACCCCCCATAGTGACAACGTCAACGGCCTGCCTCTTCCATTCACACCATCTTACGACTTTGAGACCTTTTCCACAACGTTCGAGGACCCATTCACATACTCCGGTGCCGCCACCAGCAGTGGCCGTCCCTACGAACTACAACCGCACAACCCCGAGGGCTTCAACGAGACATCATCGCCACAAGAGGAGCTCGACAACAAGCTGTTGGGCTTCTCTGCCCCCGTTATCAAGGCCGCTGTCGTTGACGAGAACGGCCAGTTTACAGAACCGATCATGGCCGCCGAGCTGTTTGGCATGTTCTTTTTGGCCGAGGACGTGTACTCGACAGAAAACACCGCGCGGCCACTCGAGCTTACTTGCTATCGTCGCAACCTGTGGTGGTGCTCAGGCCAGCTCACATTGCCGCGCCAGGTCACACATATCGTGACTGAAGGCCGGCAAGTCCCCATCCTAGAGCTGGCTGCCTCCATCACGGCCATGGAGAGCATTGAGGGCAAGGCTACCGAGATTATCTGCATTCCATGGAAAAGTACGGCCGCCAACGCCAATGCTGGTGTCAGCAGTGCTACTGCTGCGCAAAATGAAGACGCCAAGGTGGCAGGTTCACCACCCAATGTTCCAGTGGATCTCGCCAACGGCCAGGAGCTGGATAACGGTCGCGTGTCCGTTCCTGTCTCGTGGAAGCGTCTACAGTTCAAGCATGCGACCGCCAATAATGGCCGCCGCAAGGGCCAGCAGCAGCACTACGTTGTGCAGATCAACCTGCTCGGCCGTGTTCAGCCCGGCAGCGGCCTGAGCAGCGTTATCACCGCAGACAAGAGCAAGACCGGTGCTGCCGCCCCTCCAATTGATAATGGCGAGTGGGTGAAGATTGCTGAGATTCAGTCGGGACCGGTTATTGTGCGCGGCCGGAGTCCTCGTAACTTTGTTAGCCGTCGTGATGTGCCCCTTACCGGCAGCAGCACTATGGTGGACAAGAACAAGATGCAGCAGCAGCAGCAGCAGCAGATGCAGGACCGCCACCTCACATCGTCGGGCGGTCTGGATATGGCAGCTATGCACCAGCTGCACAGAACGAACAGCGACGGCGTCGACATGGCGCACAACTTCCAGCGTTTCAATGTGATGGGCGGTATGCAGCAGCCGCCACCAAACGAATGGACACAGCCATACATGCAACCACAGCAAAGCCCACACCCAGCCAAGAAGATGGCACTGTCACCGAGCCAAACACGGCCGCCTGTGCCGACATGGGACACAACCCCATCAAGGACAACAAAAACAATGCAGCAGCAGCAGCAGCAGCAGCTTCCGTCACAACAAGCACAGCCACAATCACAACCGCAGCAGCAGCAGCAGCAGCAGCAGCAATACCAGTATATGCAGCAGCAGCCACGCTCAAGTAGCACAGCCGTACCGTTGAATCTCTCGCTGTCCGAAGATGAGCGCAGCCCGTCGAACCGGCTCAGCAACGAGCGCCTCTCCAACAGCCCGCCGTTCTCCAACAACATCGGCGGCGGCGGCAACACGAGCACGGGCAACGGTGGAGTTGTGATTGCACTGCCGTCGACATCGTCAACGGTGTCTGCGCAAGCGGGGAGCAGCAGCAGCGCCAATGCGGCTGCCAACCAGAGCGACGCGTTTGAGAATGGCGAGATGCTCTACGAGTACTTTCCACTCACACTGGATGATTGGTATGTTTATTTTTCTGCATATTTCCGCCTTTTACAACGGACGCTTCAAACTAACAAAGCAGGATGCCGCCCGTTGACGCGATTTACCGGCCACACGTGGTGCACCACACGGTAGTGCCGCCCGAGGTCAAGGCCCAGCAAGTGCGCAGCAAAACTAAGCGATACTTTGCCGCCGAATGATTTTGCTGTGCTTTGTTTTGCTTTGTTTTTTATGTTTCCTGCTTTCCGTTGTTTCTGGTTGAGATGATTCCCTGTATTCGTCTCCTAGGTGTGGTATATGACTCTTGCAATAGCGTTGGATGTTTTCTTTTCTTGTCTCTTGTCTCTCTATTGTCTTTTTATTTTATTTTCTGTTTACTGATCTCTTTGGCTGTCGTGGTCATTGGGCTGGCTGCTGATCATGTCCCTGGGTACATCTCAGGGCTCTGTATTATTTATGTGGTTTTTCTGTTTTCTGTCATGCTGCCATGGTCCTGATTTTATGTCGATGTTGCGTTGCATCTTGATTTGTTTTGTTTCTGTTCGACTCTTGTGCCGTTGACGTCTTCAGGCACAGCGATCTATATACCATTTATTTTATCATGGAATCATTATTTATTCATACGTTTTTGGTCTTATTCTTATTGAACGAAAATACTGTTGGAATAATTATATTTATTTAACATGAATAAAGTACATTTTAATGTTATTGAAAGTCACTGTATTTTGGAAAATGAGGTATAGAGAATGCACTCACACATAGATGATAGTAATAAAAGACTTAATTTGATTCATTGTATTCATTATCGTGCTTTTGCCTTCGGCAAGGTTGTGACGAGTTTAAAAATATCCCAATTTTGATGTAAACAGAACGCAAGACAAGGAAAACAGCAGGACTTGGAATAAGAAGGCAGACAATGCAATATTCTGAGCAAGAGCATGACACCAAACACGCAAAATAAAAGAGAAAGAAGTATGAAAAAAACAATGAGACAAAGAAGAAACGCCGGAAGACGCAAACAATCACTCGTCTGCAAACGGCACGCTCTACGCACTGATACGCTGCTGCTGCTGCTCGGGCGTCGGGGTCAGCCGGCGGCGGTAGATGGGCACGCCCAGAGGTGCCATGCCGGACACGCTGCCGGATGTGGTGGGGATGCGGTCGCCCATGCGGTCGGGAACAAGGTCGAGCTCCGACTCGACAGACGTGACCGAAGACACAGACAGACGGCGGTCGGCAGCAGCCATGGAGGGCGAGAGACGGCCGCTCTTGACGGAGCCGGGCTCGCCGGCCTCGAGGGTTCTGGCCAGGCCGACGGCCTTTTGCGACTTGGAGGCCATGGTCGGGGACGCCTCGGGGGTATCGGGCGCGCCGTGAACAACGACAAAGGCACCCGCGGCGGCGTGTGTCGGCGAGGGCTTGATGGGCGAGGGGATCACGAGGGGCGTCGTGGCCGTCGTGGCCGTGGGCACTTCGCGGGCCGGCGGCGTGGTCGTGCCGCTGCGGGCATGCAGGGTGTTGCCCGTGCGCACGCGCAGGCGCGTGGGCAGAGCCTGCTCGAAGCCCTGGGTGCGGGCGACCTGCTCGATGGACTTGAAGTACTTGACGGTCTTGACGCGCAGCTCGTGGGTGGCGTCCTCGTCGCACACGACCATGGGATGGGGGTGCAGCTGCAGGCTGGACAGCGTCCACATGTGGTTCACGCCCTCCTCGATGCACTTTTGCAGGGCGAGGGCCTTGCGCGGGCCGAGCACGATAGCGACGACCTCGCGTGCGTCGAGCACGGTCTGGACGCCGACGGTGAGCGCACAGCGCGGCACGGCGTCGATGTCGCCGCCGAAGAAGCGGCTGTTGACGCGGATGGTGTCGTAGGCGAGCGTCTTGACGCGCGTGCGGCTCACGAGGGACGAGCCGGGCTCGTTGAAGGCGATGTGGCCGTCCTCGCCGATGCCGGCCAGGAAGAGGTCGATGCCGCCGACGTCGCGGATGGCCTGCTCGTAGTTTGCGCACTCGGCCTCGAGGTCGGGGGCGTTGCCGTTGAGGAGGTGGACGTTTTCGGGGCGCACGTCGACGTGCTGGAAGAAGTTTGTCCACATAAAGGTGTGGTAGGACTCGGGGTGGTCGCGCGCGAGGCCGACGTACTCGTCCATGTTGAAGGTGATGACATGGGCAAACGAGACGCGGCGCTGGCGGTAGGCCTCGACGAGGCGGGTGTAGACGCCGAGGGGCGTTGAGCCGGTGGGGAGGCCGAGGACAAAGGGATGGGCGGCGGTGGGCTGGAAGGTGCGGATGCGGTCGACGATGTAGTTTGCGACAAAGGCAGAAGCCTGGGCGTCGTCGTCGCGGATGATGAGACGCATGGTAGCGAGGGTGTTTGAGTGTAGAGGTGTGTGGTGTGAGATGTAGATGTGTGGGGATGACGTAGGTGTAAGTTCACGATGTAGAGAGAGAGAGAGAGAGAATATGAAGAGTTGAGAAGATGAGAGGATGAGTAGTCGAGTAGATAGAGCAGAGCAGAGGAGAAGAACAGATAGAGCGCAGAGCAGAGAGAGAAGAGATAGGATGTATTCTGTTTGGGTATCTAATTACAAAAGGAAATAACAACAAAATCAAAGGAAAGAGAGAAGAAGGAAAGAGGAAAGAGGAGGGAAGGAAAGAGGAAGGAAAGAGGAAGGAAGGAAGGAAGAGAGAAGAAGAACCAGAGAAGACCAGAGGACAGCTCTAGATAAGATACAAGTAGTCAAAGAGACAGGAAGAACTAATCTATTAAGAAGAAAAAAGAAAAGAAAAAGACTGAGCTAGAGAAAACTACGTATCTGCAGTGAATGGGTGGTAGAGGAGAGGAAGAGGTTAAGACGCAAAGGCGAGACTAGACTAGAAAAATGGAGTGGCAGCAAGTGACGACAAAGCGTGGAGGCCCAGGACGAGGTCACCATGAGTAGTCGGCCCAGTCCTGTGTTGTTGTTGTTCTTCTTCTTCTTCTTTGACTCTCTCCACAGAAGTCAGTCGAGCAGTCGAGCAGGCGAGTAGTCCAGCGAGCCCACTCACGATACGTCGTAGACGCAACAAGGGCAGACGGAGCAGATGGAACAGATGGAGCATTCTGTAAAGTAGACATGGAGAGTGACAACCCGCGAGAACGTCTGATGGCTAATATGGAGTGTATTATAATCTACAACGGCAGACTCGCACATGGGTTGATGAACGGCCGGCTGTGGACGGAGTTGGTCAGTAGACAAGGCGTAGTCTGTGGACTGCTTGTAGTCACCCGTCAGTAGTCACCAGTCACCAGTCACCCACCAGCCAGTCACCAGCCAGCCTCCAGCTGCCGTGACCGGCCAGAGTGGCAAACCGTCTGTATGCTTTCCGTCGTTACCGATATCCGCCGCCTGCACGTCACCTTTGCCATGTTGCACATCCGGAAAGGCGACAGGCGAGGCTGGTCATAGTGTTCAGTCTAGAAGAATATGAGAAGTGTGAGAAGAGTATGCTATGGGAGGATCCGTCAAAAGTGGGATTCCTCGCTACATCAGGAATGGAACGTTGTGATACCAGCAAGAGAAAAAGAGAATGGCAGTGGTGTCGATGTAGAAAAATGTAGAAATACCGATCGCGGGCGAGTGTAAGTGGCCGGGCCGTGCGCGTAGCGGCATGCACTGTGCCGCAGAGAACAACGTCGTACGGCGAGATCAAAGTGGACCAGTGATAAAGTAACGTGGACGTCGACTATGCAATAGCTACGAGCTGCACTACCGGCTGTGTGCGGACAAGCCCGGCGGCTACCGATGCTAGGTGTCGTGGAAGCAGCTCATCGTGCGGTGCGAGGCGATTGATGTATGGACTGTGGTGAGGTCAGGCCAGGTAGTTGGGAGCACGTAGTTGGTAGTTGGTAGTTAGGTAATGAGGTAATCAGGTCAAGTAGTAAGTAATGAGTAATTGGCAATCAGGTCAATCAATGTAATGAATCTGAGTCACGTAATCAAGAATCTGTCGGGTCAAGTAATTAGGCTCACGTGATTTGAATGCGAATGGCAATACACTCATCATGTTCAGTGTGGAAGATACGCTCAATGTCACTGCCAACTATCCCGGCAATACACGGTAATCACGGTTGCCGTGCTATCAAGCATCCAGATGTAACCTAATGCTAGATGCTTATGCTTATTCAGTAGTCAATCAATGCCGCCTTGGCACTTCCTCTGACTGCTGAATAAGCTGTGGCGCGTGCAAACGCCACACTTGTCAATGCGACGAGGCGCACCCTTGTAGCTTTCATTTGCGTTCTGAGCTTCACCGTTTCCACCTCCGTCTGAAGCGATAAGTGGGGCTGCATATATGCTTACACGTAGTTTTAGCCTTTGGTGTAAGGCAAGTGGGCCCGTCCCGTTCTGGTAGTTCAGTAGTACATTGGGGCAGGCCTCTGATTGGCTGGCCGGGCTTCTCATTTCCTATTCCTACAAGGCTGTAACGTTGCCTTGGTCTGCCTGCACTTGGTCTGCCCTTGGACTGCACTTGGAGCACTCTACTCGCACGCGACAGCCCGACGCCTTCTCCCGTTCTGCCTCCTCTGCTCTCCTTCAAAGTATCCCCCACCAGCGCTTCTACATGCCTTGCACGGTGCTGATCGGCCGCGATGCTGGGTTCCATCCATGCCGCGCCATGCATTCCGTGCGGAAGCGCCTCCGCAGCTCTGTACAAGAGCTCCTGTAGTCTGCAGCGTCAGAAGCTTTGTAGCCCTGTAGGAAGCTTGCCTCTATTTACACCACATTGCTCCTCCTGCGCGAACATCACAATATCCTTTCGAGTTTCAGCAACGCCCCGAATGCATTAACTCCAGATCGATCATCGTGCCGTGCAATACCATAATACTAGGCACTGGCTGGCCAGCATGGCATTACACATTACACCATTGGATTCCCCCCAACAATACATGCGTATTTGCAATAGCACCCGTGACACTGGTGTTTCAGCATTGCTGCCACCATGAGTGTTCGGCCTCGGACCATGTCTAGTCCTGCTGTTCCCTCGTCCTCTCTTGCCCTCGGTCTGGTCGGGTCTTGTCTTTTGATAGATCAATGCGACATGCGTTTGTACACTTGTACCTGCGTCTACCACCCATAAGAACACATGAGGTTGGGACATTAGCAAATTATCGACGTCGACTTGTATCTTGTATCTTGTATCTTACTCCGTGTGCACTCGGCGCATGTGTGCATCTCCATCATGCAACCAGACGCGCATGTTTCGTTTCGTTTCGTATTCGTTGATCCGTTCTTTCTAGCCTGCTTGTGCGTAGTGTCAACATAACATGGCGTCTGCGTGTCTCTTCATCACGTCAGCCAGCATCTAAGCAGCCGCCTCGCTCACCACTTCACTCTCGCTGCCGAATCACCACCGCTATCAATGGCACTGACACGGATCATCTGCCTGTCACAAGCATGCAAATCTGCACCGTGCAGCCTTGCTGCTGCTATTGGAATCGAGTATTTCCATTCACGATCCACAGACGATCTTGCCGTCGCTTGTATCCTGTTTTGTATCATTCTGTCATCCTCTCTGTATCCTTGTATCTGACTCGTCTACTGTCGGACCTACTTTCCCGTTTGGTGGCCTGCTGCTCTCTTTATCACCTAGTCCGTCTACCACGCCATCGCATCGCCGTTCAGCCGCATAACGTTCCTTTGTCTCTACTCGTAAGCTGTTCAGCCTTTTGCTTGCGGGCTACGGGAATCAACATGGCCATGCAAGATATATTACATGTAGAGTCAATACGGCAGTGGTTACTCCTGCGCTGCTGCTGCAAGGTACTTTGTACTGATTCTTCTGTTGCACCTCTGCTTCTGGAACCTTGCACGGGCATGCTCCGTTTTGGTGCTTGTCCGTTTATCTGTCTTTCCATCTGCATTTCTTCCTGTTCCGTCTTGTCGGATCTTTATCTTGTGCTTTTTTAAAGCACGCGGCAAGTAACGGAAGGCGGCGCGAGGGTCATGTGACATCTTTTCTTTTCTTCTTCTTCTTCTCTTTTGCTTGATATTCTTCTTTTTTTGATTTCTTTTTTTTAATTCTTCTTTTTTTGATTTCTTCTTTTTTGATTTCTTCTTCTGTCTTTGAATACACCTTGCTCCCTCCAAACGTCCGTACTACCGCTGCAGCCCGTATTCGATTCCACAGTCCCGTTCCTGTCCCGCTCCTCTAGTGCTCTAGTCTACCATTTAGAGTGGTTTTCCTCTGCTACGGCGTACCTAGTGCTCTACATACACCCCTCCATCGTTCTCCATTCTATTGTTACGCTCGTTACTTTGACCTGGACCCGTTCTGTAGGTGTCCTTGTTCTTGTTCTATTATACGCGCTGTCCTCTCTCACTCTCTTATTCTCTTACTCACCAGCTCACCAGCTCACTTACTCTACTCCCTCTACTCCCTTGCTTCTCCGTTTCTTCCTTCTTCTTATGTCGATTCCATAACCCCTAGCCCGTATAACCCATGTTGTTTACCTTCGTCTGCCTACAGTAACCAGCCAAGAACGGGAGGGGCGTGTCCGTTTCTTCTGATCTTTGATCTTTGATCTTGATCTAACCACCTCGACCACCTCGACCACCTCGACCATGACTTGATCCAACACGCCAACCTCAACCTTGCTTCCAACAACACGTCCCGTCGCCACCTACGTCCATCTACATCCCTCTACATCCACTCTACGGAGCTCGTCCACCTCTCCATTCTGCAAATTTATTCTACATCATCTAGACCTGCTCCGTGCTCTATTCTACACCGAATCCACGGCCGTCAGTCCAACGTTCTCTTCTCGTGTCGTGTCGTGTCGTCTCACCCGTCACATCCTCCCGTTTTCTTTTTCTTCCATCTCACTCTCACTCTGACATCGCGACCTCTCAAGGATTCTTATTTTCTCTCTACTCTCTGCCCTACTTTCTTCTCTACTTTATACTCTACTCTACCGCCCCACGCTGCATCCTCTCGTGCACTGTCGTCCTCGCTTTCGTGCGAACCCCTAGTCCTCTGATCATCCCCTCTTCTTCTTATCCTTCCATCCTCATCCTATCGTCTTGTCGTCTTGTCGACTCTCGTCTCTCGTCTCTCGTCTCTCGTCTCGCGTCGTCTCATCGGCTCATTTCCCCGGTCCTGTCGCTATCCTTGTCATCATTCGTCCTCGTCGCATCCGATTTCTTTTTCTTCTTTTTCTTCTCATCTTCATCTTTTTCTTTTTCTTTGTGCTAATTTTCCATTGTTTCCTCTTCCACGTCGTCTTCTATTCTTCTATTTTATTTCTTCCCTCGTCTCCTCCCTACTCCGTACTCTCCCAACCCCGGTCACTACCAACAACGTTGACTTTGCCCGACAACACATACCTACACTGGCACTGTACACATGCAGCATACACACACGCCCACACGTACCGTACTGCACCGTGCCATACGCATCTTTCAGCCAGCTCCAGCCTACGCCCTGCTCCAATGATATCCACATAGACAACGGGACTTGTACGCCTCATCCCACCATCCTTCACCTTTCCCCAGAGGCCCAGAGGGGTTTGTTGTCTCGTCCCGTCTGCACCTAGTCTCCCGTTGTCCCTGTTCACTGTCCCTGTCTACTGTTGTTTCCTCCGGCTGGGCCATCGCTACGTCTTCTTGTCCTTTGTTGCGTGCGTCTGTCTACCGCTGACCTCGTCCCGGGCTGGTCGTGTTGTCCTCCCCCTCCCCTACTCTCACCCTCTACCCAGTCCTTTTGAATACTTTTAGTACTCCCACTACCCGTCCTGTCCCATCCTACGCTTGGTTGATTACTTGCAGAAGAAGTACTACCTTGCAGCTTTATTTCTGGTTTGGCTGCCTGTCGTCTCTTGTCTGGCGTCTGCCGCCTGTCTCATCTGTCTTGTCTCATCGGCCATCTCATCTGTCTTTTATATCTACCCCGTGTTGACATGACCTGTTGATATATTATTGCTTCTCTTCTTGTTCTTTCTCCTTTTCCCTCATTTTCTTTCTCTTTGTCCTCTTCTCCTCTTCTTTTCTTCTCTTCTCTTCTCTTCTCTCCCTGCCCTTCTCATTCGCACTGACCCATGCCCATCACATCGGCCATGGCGAAACTGCGTGAGGCCCTCATTGCCGCACTCAGATCCCTGCTCAAGGGCAAGTCCTTCATCCAGGCCCTCATTGCCTTTTGGTTCAACCCTTCATCATGCAAACGCGATGACCAGTCATCTGAAGAAACCCAGCAGGCGCATCAGACGCATCAGGCGCATCAGACGCAGCACACCCCTACACAACCAGACAATGGCCACGTGCCAGGGAAAGGAAGCAGAGATCGATCGACAGCAACATCGACCGCCACTCTTACTTCCACCTCCACCGCATCCAAAAAGACGATAACAACAGTCACCCTCACCGCGCCTTCTTCTCCGTCTCCCTCCACTCTGCAAAAAGAGTTTCCTTCCCTAAGAAAACCATATTCAAACTACAAGTCCGCAGCCGACTTTCTGCTCGAGGCAGAGCGGCTGCTGCTGCTGCCCGTCCAGGGCGACCGCCTTTTGCAATTCGTCAACGGCCTCAAGACCCAGTTCCGTGACCGTCTCCTCAACGATGCCGCCTGCATGCTGCCCTCGTACAACCACCAGCTGCCTACGGGCACCGAGTGCGGCCGTTTCCTGTCGCTCGATGTCGGCGGCTCGACGTTGCGCGTGGCCCTCATCGAGCTGAGTGGCCCCGCGTCTGCAGAGAGCATGAAGATCCTCAGCATGCAGTCGTTCAAGATCACACCGGCGCTCAAGCAGCTGGAGGGCATGGCCTTTTTCGACTGGATGGCCGCGCGCATCGTCGAGGTCGTCGACCAGGTCGAGGGCCGCCCGGCTGACAGCGCGGCGCTGCCCATGGGCCTGGCCTGGAGCTTCCCCATCGAGCAGACGTCGCTTCGCGGCGGCATCCTGCAGAGCATGGGCAAGGGCTTCCGCGCCGCCGACTCGCTGCTCGGCCAGGACCTCGGCGATATCATCCAGCGCGCCTGTGCCGGCCATGGCCTGCAGACGGAGCTGGCCGCCATTGTCAACGACTCGGCCGCCTGCCTTCTGTCGCAGGCCTATGTCCACCCGTCGACCCGCCTCGGTCTGATTCTAGGCACTGGTGTCAATGTGGCCGTGCACTTGCCTGTTGGCACCGTTGGCCGCAGCAAGTACGGCGAGCGCCCGGCCGCCTGGTTTGACGCCGCCAGCCACGTTATTGTCAACACAGAGCTCGGCATGTTTGGCCACGGCCTGCTGCCGGTGACG
Organism: Ophiostoma perfectum; assembly: GCA_029298845.1. Lineage (NCBI taxonomy): Eukaryota > Fungi > Ascomycota > Sordariomycetes > Ophiostomatales > Ophiostomataceae > Ophiostoma > Ophiostoma perfectum. The sequence goes on from JANSLV010000043.1 coordinate 144,590, forward strand.
CGCTGGGACGCTCTGCTCAACGCCGGCCACCCCAAGCCCGAGTTCCAGCCGCTCGAGCACATGGTCTCTGGCTTCTATCTCGGTGAAGTGTGCCGCTTTGCCATCCTAGAAGCCGCCGCGACCACCGGACTGTTTGGCGGTGTCGTGCCGCCCTCGCTGCACGCCCCGTACAGCCTGGACACCGAGACACTCTCCAGGATGGAGGCCGATACGTCGGCCACACTGGAGGAGGCCCATTCGGTGTTCACCAAGGCGCACCCGTCGCCAGGAGCTGTGTCTATCGAGGACGTGCGTTTTGTGCGCACCCTCGCGCAGTACGTGTCGCAGCGCTCGGCCGCCATTGTCGCGGCCTCTGTCTACGGCCTGTGGGCGCTCAAGGTTGAGACGGAGCAGGAGCTGCTCGCGTCAGGTTCGGCCTCGAGCTCGGCTACTGCGGCAGCGGAGCTGGCCATTGTGCAGGAGCGCACCGTCGTGTCGTTCAACGGCTCCGTCATTGAGCGCTACCCGGGCTATCTCGAGCAGTGCCAGGGGGTCATCAACCAGCTGGCCGCTTCTTCGTCGCTGGCAGGGAGCGCGATCGAGCTCGTGCCGGCCAAGGAGAGCTCTCTGATCGGTGCTGCCGTCGCCCTCTCCTGCTTAGATGCATAGTTTTCATGTATTCGTCTCATGTCCTGCCACACCCGTCTCTTCATCTCTCTATGAATACCCAAAAGACGTTTCAACCCGTATATTATCTCAGAAGCGAGCCTGCGGTTTATTCATTCTTCGTCTTTCTTTTCTTCTTATTCATCATACATTTATTTTGTGTCTTTTAGCTTTTACCTTCTCTTCACGTCCATTTTCTGCATATTGATGCCTCGCTGCATTTCTTCTCGTTTTTGCATTAGCGAATGGTTACATTTATATTTCATATCACACATTGTGGCTTTCTATATTTTCACGTGTCTTTGCATTTCTTGTTGTTCTTATGACTATATTTGATAAAGATGATAGCAAAATAGAGCGAATCAACAGATATATGTGTATGGCATGTAAAGTAATAATATGAGATAAAATATGAAGCCTGTAAAAAAGGACACAGTCATTTAAACGGGTGTGTGGCATCCCGAGTGATACGGGAAAATGTGTGCCCCGTAAGCTTTCTGGGACTGAGACCGGCGCCCATCGTGGATGAGCAGACAGACCGGAGACGAGAGGATCGTCGGCCAGCGTTTTTGTGCAGTGGTCAACCTCATATAATTGTCATGTAGGGCCTGGCTGCTGCAGCTACAGCCCGGGCTGGTCGTGATCTGTGCAGCGCTTCGCAGACGGCACTAGGACCTGCAGGATCAAGTGAAACCAGGTGTGGAGGGACGCGGCGGGCGTATACTAGGATGTCATTGCTATTGTTCCACTGCTTGACTGCGTCGCGGGCGAAGCTCATGGACATTGTCGTATTCAGATCCAGTGGTTTGGGAGTTGATGAGCCGTGGCGTGCGAAGACGTCGGCCTCGGTACATTGGCGGGGAGGCGCGTCGTCGGCCCTGGGCCAGCCGGCGGGCGGCGGGCAGTGGTGGGCCTGGTACGAGCCTGGCGCGCTGTGTTGATGCTCGTACCACTCTTGGAGAACCTCGACGCGGACGGCCCACACGGTAGACGCGACGACGGCTGTAGCGACGGATTGTAGTGTTTTTTCCTAGGCCTACAGCGTCTTGCAAGTAGGCGGCGTGTAGATGGGAGACACGGGTGGACACCAGGAGCCGGTAGATATGAAAGGTGATGCCACATACCGAATGGGAGCTCGCCAGGTCTAGAGGATCGCGACCGAAAAATTGGCATGCCTCCGGCCAGAGCTCGTGGGCATCAAACGGAGGCGGGCCCTTGCCGTCCTCGTCGACTGTCACGGTATTGTGTTGGCCGTCGTCGTCGTCGTCGTCGTCGTCGTCGTCGATAGTGATTATGACTGGCTCTTCACTCGGCATGGCTGTGGGCTCGTCATCAGCCAGGGCCATGGGCGGAATAACACGAGGTCGAAACCCCGGGGCAGTCTCTCGTCATCACAACAGACGTAGTCGTGCAGGCTAGTAGCCCACGTGGGCAGTAAGTGCGGGGGTACGAGGAACAACCCGCCCGGGCCTGGTATATCGTATAGGCTGCCGAAGAGCTCGGCGTGCCCGGCAAAGCCAGGGACACAAGGGCATGCGTAGCCGAGGCGGAACGTGCCAGAGGGGCACTCGAATGCAACGTCTGCGATCATCAGATCCTTCTTTGCCAGTATGTAGCACCGGCTGGTAGACTCGAGAAGTAGTCTTGGATGACGGCCAGCTGCTTCCTCAAAAGGCCCGCATGATGGTGTGCAAGCCGAGCATCAACGACAGTTGAATGGACGGCAAGGAGGGGATAGTTGTTCCTTGGCGCCGCCGGTCAGAGGGTTTGCCGCCTTTATCGTAGGCGCCCGGGTTCGTCTGGGCACTGGCACCGCTACCCCCCTCACATCCCTTGCTCGTCGTCGGCCATGTCCTCTGCACTTACGAAAGCCGCCGAGCGCAGATGGTGGCCCCGCCTCGCCCATCTCGACGTTGTAGCTGCTAGCTGCTAGCCTCGATGGCTACTCTTCTGCGGCTGCTGCGGCTGCTGCTCTTGCTGCCCGCGTTTGTATAGTTGTGCCTCTACTTTGATGCTTTGCTTTTTCTTCGCCCTTGCCTTTGCTTCTCGGCCGAGGGGCAGATGTGTTGAGCGTCATTTCGGCAGCCTCGGCGTTGAGTACTGCTATGGCCTGCTCGTGGGCCCGCAAGGCAGACAACAGGCCGGCCATGTCTACAGGCACATCGTCGAGGTCTCGGGCCGGTGGCTATCCCGAATGCGAAGGCCAGCTAGAAACATAAGGAGCCAGGGTATTCCCACGGGACTTGGCGCCACTGCGTAGCGAGGGCGATGCTCTACTCCTACCCACACGACAACGGGCCTGTTGGCATGCGTCTCTTCTGTAAGCTTATGTCCCAAACGGACAACATCAAGAGAAGTCCAAGGAAGATTGCTTACTGCCAATATGGTCGCCCGTCAAGAGGTCAGTGAGACGAGGTGCCGCGAGAAACAGTTGTTGAAGATGTAATTGGAGTGGGATATCGACGTCCATGAGGGAAAGGTAAAGGTAAAGCGGAATGGTGCCGTAAGGCTGGTTTTCGAGGTGTAGATGTGAATCGCTGCTACCAACTTGTCACTAGGTGGCAATATGGAAGAAGATAATATGATTGATTATTCCCCTCCTGTAGGAGCCGACCGCTTCTTCCTCGCTCGGTGGTGTTAGATGGGGGAGAATTTCAAGGGGCGGTTATCGCAACGTTTGTGTTATTTATTCGCTTAACTCGGAAATCCGGGAAGCGATCTTATACGAGCTCTCGCGCCCGGCCGGTAACGTGTGCGGGCATATCCACGTTAACGAGTGTTGACCTGCGAGACACTCTGAATCCCCTTCAGTGATAGGCAAATCTGGTTGAATTTCGGGATGATCTTCGGATGGTCAAGCATCAGCAGGGCGTGGCGGCGATCAGCATATACCTCGCCCGGAGATGCGGTAGCTGTCTTGGTCCGCTTGGTGGGCCGGCCGGGACTTGAACTCGGATGCCGAGCCGTCTTCCTTGCCCTTGGTCCCCTCCTTCCCCGTAGGGCGCTTGATGGGCTCTCCTCTGCCTGCCTCTTCCTTTTCTGATTCTTCTTTTCGTTAGTCGCTGACTCGCTGTCGGCTTGTGTTGCTTTCTTGGGATAGAGAGCATCCTAGTGCGTCTCGTCGCAGATCCGGCAATTCGTAGTCGGCTTCAGGCCATCCTTGATTCCGCTCGCGCTTCCGCTGTTCCTTTCGCAGCTCCTTGGAGGTCTTTGTCTCCTCGGGCGCCGGAGCGCTCATGTCGACGTCGACGGTAAGCGTGCTTTCTAGAGTTTTGAATTGTGTGTCCTCGTAACATCTCGGAGACGAGAGAAGTCACTGATGCGGCAGATGCTTAAGCTGGCATAGGACATTCGTCCACCACGTCCATCGCCTCGTCGGTCTCCATACTCTCTTGGGCCTTGCGGTGATTCTTGCCTTTCGCCATTCTATATGCGATGGTAGTTTTTTTGCCTTTTCCTGCCTCGCAATCGCGCATTGCTGTCAGTATCAGTGGCAGTAGGGTTTCGGGCAGTATGGATCGGGCGCCGGTTATTGGTTGAGTGAAGATTTGCGGGAGCTAGTCAACACCGATGCACCTCTACCACGAGCAGGTTACCGGCCACACACAGAGTTTTACTTGTAGATGGGTATTGCCCGTCTTCTCCTTTGTCAATCGCCGTTCGCAGTCGATCCTCTGCACCGTCACCTAATGGGTCGGATGACTACAGGGGTCCCTTAAGCTTAGCTTCAAGTTCAGAAATACGTTCACTGGCCAGCTAACAGAAACCTGATAAACCCCTGCACCCGCAGCTTGTGTAGTCGATATTCCAAGCGTGGTCACGGAGGTGTCGTTGCGTGTGCCTCGCAGCCGTACACTCGAAAGGAATGATGCAGGTGGGAACTCTTGGCAGAATAGGCTCATGCGGTGTTCTCAAGTCTCAGCCTCAGCATAATGACATTCTGTTGCATAGGAAGTTGCAGTAGGCAACGATCGCACTGCGGTGACGACGTTGGAGAAGTATCTCCTGGCCCTCTGCAGAGCTGATGGTCAAATGCTGATCAATCATTGACTTCCAGCTGGATGCCCAGTTGCCCAAGCTTTTTGAGCACACCTAAGCACAAGATAGCTGGCGAAGAGGCCTGCCTCGAATGGCTGTAGAGGATTCACAATGCACTCTTTCCAGCTGTGTTGGTGGTGTTGACCGATTTGGTTGTCATGAATTGCTTTTACTTGACATCGTTTGATTTATTATTGTACCGTTGTGCCGTTGAGAATAGATGCATACTTGGCATCTACCATCCTCAATCATGGCCAACAGATGTGTAGTCGTGCACTCGATTTTCATGATGCAAGCAAGGTGCGGGCGTGTTATCGACTGGAATTGCCAGGGACATGCGAGGTCGTCGTGCTAGCCAACCCTGTGATTCTCCCTGTGAAACGCAATACCTCTGATCTTGTAATCGTGTAAATAGAGGAGCAGCTGCACGAGGGGGGGCTGTGACCAGGCGACAGCTCATCAGCCCCTGCCTTGTTATAAGGCTTCAAGTCGACTGATAAGAGGGTATAAGAAACAACGTCTCAGGTCAACGGCCGTCTTCCATCCCGATAGGGTCGCGCCCGTTGTCTTTAGACTCAACCACCAGATCATCCCTCCTCGGGCATCGTGATGGCACAGGAGCTCTGAGAGTCCCTTGTCGTGAAAGAGCAAGCAAGAGGGTTGTAGAGGCTGCTCTAGTGAGGTAAAGATGAGTCCCCTTCGCCAGGCGATCTGATCCCCGGTTCTTTCGAGTGTTTCGTTCATTGCCTCTACTCTGAACCCCCCCGGAACTGGCAATACTTGGGCTATGATTTGTCAAGCTTGGAAACAGATGCTGCTCTAACCTGACAGTCTCGATAGACCGGATTGTACTCGGAAAGTCATCCAGACTGGCGGCGCAGCCATCGACGAGATAGGCAAGCTGTATGCCGGCTGAGGGTGTAGAGATTCTAGCCAGTCACTATGTTGACAGCTGGTTGTAGTCCAGGATCTTCGTAAGTGTAGGCCCAGAAAGAAACTAAGTGGATTCGACCTGCTGTCGTTGTATTGTTTGCCGGGCCATGAAGGTTGAAGGAAGTGCTCGCCGCTGTCGTGATCTTGTGCTTCTGGTGTACTGTTCTGAGGTTGCATTCCCAGGCGGAATTGTCCGTCTTTGGCCGATTCCAGGAATGATCTCCGATTCGCATTGATGCTCTAGAATCACTACCTAGACTGCCGCATGGAAACAAGGCCGCTGTAAAGAAGCAGCAACGCCCCGGTGTTGCGCAAGGCGCTTTTCCATCTCGCTTATGGCTGCTTCGTTAGATATGTGACTTGCAAGTCGAGTCATCCTGGGGTAGCATTCAGGAGGGTGGTAGTTCCATACCAGATTGCGTTATCTGCATTTTGATTTGAATGCAGCAGTGTAGCGAGCGTCTTTCCGATGTCAGCGACGATGCAGTGCCAGACCTCTTTCTTGTTGTCTTGTTGTCTTGTTGGTGCTCGTAGACACATCGATGGCTGCTGGACTAGCCATCCAGGGAACACGGCTGGAAGGGTTCACGATGTTCCAGACATATCTGTCGATGGCGATATTGGCCAGGTGTCGACCAGCTGGGAGTTCTAGGTAGACCAGTGGCGTACCGTCTGTTGAAGAACTAGCCAACTCGTCGAGTCTTGCCAGATCTTCTGGCATTCCTAGAGAAACTGTCGGGCTAGTCATGATATCCGAGATGTGCAAATGTAGTCGTACTGATCGTCTCGACAGCCGAGTAGATAATCCTTCTCACACTCTCAAAGTAGTCGAGGTGTGTTAGTATCCAGGACGTTGGCGATCAACAACTCCGTCTGACTTTACTCGCTGCTTTCACTTTGGTGTTCCTGTTTCGTCGGGAGCTTTGATCCCCCAGTATCCGTTGCTTTCACCATAGATGATCGGTTGGTGTGGCCCAAGCCAGCCATCCTGCATGGATAGTGATCCCTAACACTGGGAATTGAATGATTTCTGCCGTTAACTGATCTACAGTGCGACGGGCCGAGATGCCAGTAGTCGTCCATCAGTGTCTAGCTGGTCTTTCTTGCTTCTTCTGCGTTCTTGATCTGATCAAGAAGGTACGCAAAACGATATCTTTGCCGACGTTTCTTCGGAGCCCTGCCATGGAATGCTGTACAGTTCAGCAATCTGGATGTCGATGTCAGTACAGATTCAAGACTCGGGGACGGGGACGGGGATCACACTCACATGGTACTAGCAGGGTATGTATACAAGTGTAGAGCACCTGCACATGGTATGGCATCGAATCTTGAGCAGAGCTCTATCGTGCTATGATGTAGCATATAATAGTGTCCGAGTGCATTACTATGATGCTTAGTTAGCTCTGGTGTTATGGTGGCTAGAAGAGGAAGAAGAGAGGAGAGAGGGTGCAGGCCAGCTATTTATACCCTGATCCAGACGGCAGAAGCTTCTCGCACATGTGATTCACATGCAAAGTGTTGTCTTGCCATCAAGGTGTTGCCATCAAGGTGCCAAACGAATCTGACTGCAGCCTAGGTGTCTGCAGTCCAAAGGTTGTCAAACAGTCAGCCAAAGTGGAACATATGAGCACCACCTCAACCAGTGTTGACGAGTAATTCACGTTGCTACCAGCAAGTGTTTATACCATGTACGTCAGATCAAAGTGAGTACTAGCTCAGCAAACAATCACGGCCGTCTTGGATGGTGTCGTTTGGTGTCGTCTGACTCAGATGCTCGGATGCAAGCAAGGTTGGGATGAAAGGAGGCTCACGATGCCACGACGCAACCTAGCCTCAGCAAGAGCTCTTCACTGTATCTGGGGATCTCCTCACTACTTAATGTTTACTGCTAATATTTATTTCAACTACCGTTCACTTGAGTCCCTCTGTTTATGCCCTTTCAAAGGCTGCCTGTTGTCCATGCTTGGCTGGCTCACCCTATGACTTCTACGGACATCATCTGCACCTGGGTGAGGACTGTAGACCACAACACAAATGAGCCATCTAAGAACATCTGCTATTAACAAATGCATCTGCTACATCGAGCAAAAATTAATATACTGACTCAGCTTCCCTTGTATTCACCAAGTCAGTTATTCGTTATCAGGCATGATGGAAGTACTCCGTACCAATCGTGTAAGCATACAAGGCGGGAAGGCCCGATTCTATTGCCACGTGGGTAAACATGAATATCTACTCGTACGTATGTAGTCACGTGTATCATCTCTGAACATGCGTCGCTGTTCATGTATTGTTGCTTTCAAGCTTCTCCCTATAGAATGAGAGTCATTTTCTCCTTTTCTATTCATTCTCATTTGCTCTTCGTATTCACTTATCGTATCATTCCCACCACATGCCACCCATGGACAACTACATCGCATGCAATGCCCGGTGGCCCTGCGTCAGAACGAGCGCGTTGACTTCCTGATCGACAAGCAGGCTAGTTTATTTACTGTCCTATGTTTTACTTGTTCGTTGTGTTGTTTTGCACCGATATAGCAGCCTCTGCGACATGTTTTGCAACATGGCAAGGGTTCGCCACGCACGATGGACACCAATACGACCTTTGACAACACAAAGCAGGACGTCGCGGACGTGACACAGTTCCACAAAGAACTGTTCTGCCAGGGTGCCAATGCTGTGACTCGTCCAACGTCAAGGTTGATGAGGACCGTGACTTTAGAGGCACCATGCAATGACTGGAGCAAAACATGAGAGGGACGCGAGGCCTATGGTGTGGGCTGATCGAGAGTACTCGTAGCTCGCGGTACTTTTCATAAAGTCCCGCGCATGAAGAACATCACATGCTCGTCTTTCGATTTGAACACGATATAGTAGATCTATTTTCATGGGAAAATGAGCGACAATTTCGTAGTTGTTAGTCATTGAAGTCATCATGAGGTGCGAATGGGGCCTAGCGCTGGGTTGCGGCCGTTTACCGGACGGCAACGGCACGCTTGCACCTTAAACGGCAAAATTACTGTATGTAGAACTCCGCGTCACTGATCTGATCAGTAAATGAATCGTGACATAATGGCAAATATCATGACCGTGAATGAGCGGATGAGTCGGATGCTCTGATGCGATATTCAACAAAGGCCTACCCATCAAGAGCTCCAGTTTGATGTAAAGTTCGTTTTGTACGGCGATGTCGGATAGCTGAGGCTATATGTGTGATCTCGTGGTCCTTTGAAAACGTAATTCACGTTGGCGAAGATATTAGCACAACTGGGAGACCTGGCTGATTTCTAATAGCCGGAACGCCGAGTGGAACCGCTGCCGTTATAGAATATGGGGCCGCTACAGAAGTATCGGACACCGTCACCGCGTCCATCGTCTTTGTGTAAATAGCGGGCATGACCGTTTCTTATTTTGAGTCATACGGACCCGCCGGTATTAGGAGGTTAAGACAGAAAACACTGCTCGAAAGCCGGTTAAGCATGGCAAGCGATAAGTGGCAAGCAAAGGCGAGTCGGACGAATGCCGACACCGGCCAGTCTGTGTCAACCAAAGCGGTACATTTCCGGTCCAAGGCTGGCTGGTGTTGAATAGAGCTGAAGCGAGTGTGCATAGACGTGGGGGATGGGGGATGGGGGATGGGACTTTGGAACCGGGGGATGAGGGACTGACAGAACGAGGGACTGGGGGAGGGCTCGGGAGTTGGGGGGAATGGAGACGGTGCCGAGAATAGACCCTGAATGGACGGACTAGAGGGCAGATGGCTTGAGGGCCTCGAGGGCCTAGACAGACGAAACAGCCACAGAGAGACAGACTAGACAAGAAAGGCAATCCGGATGCATCGTTGAACGAGGGTGCACATATCGGTAGAATGGTAGCCGATGAGGAAAGGATAAACCGGGCGACAACGGGGGCCGAAGGCAGCAAGCTGAGAGTAGTAATACCTTGTGGGGAGGGCTAGGATGTCGAGGGGCGACGAGATCAAATCGTTGCAAACGAGGCTACACCAAAGGGAGTAAGTATTACCAAAGGGAGTAATTATTATAGAGGTGCAGATGTGCGGTAAATAATAGACTTATTTATGGCACAGGTTTGAGCGGTAGATAAGTGTATTTGTCGATTTGTGGGAGCAGGTTTTGTAGAGTGGCTGTTGCGTGGTTGGCCAGTGGTGTGTGTCGAGCATCCCATCACATGTTCGACGACGACGACGACGACGACGACGACGTACTATGATACCCATGCGTACGGACCTCGTATGCTATTCCGATGCTCCTGGCGCTATTTACTATGTTGTGTAATATAGAATCAGGCTTCGTTGCCTTGCTACCCAATCCCCCTTTTTCGTTTATTTATTAAATTAAATCAAAATCTTTGTCTCGATGCTGCTTGATTCTGTTTGATTTTTACCCTTTCCACCAACTCCTGTTTCTCTTCAGCTTTCTTCTACCTGACTCGCCTCGTTTCCCGCAACCCCATGTTCCTGAGTATGTCCACATTCTCGTGCATCAACGGCATGTTCATTGGCCTGCCATACACCGCTCAGGCTCCAGCGCAAACGCCCTGGTTCGGCTTCCCTGATTCCTTACTCCCTAACTCCATACTTCCCTGATTCACTGGCTCACTGGGCCCCGGCTCCTATGTTTCCGTCGTCTGTATTTCTTTTTCTTTTTCAGAGTCATTCTTCTACGAGTACTACTACTGCCTAACATCAAAGCTGGCTAGCCTGGGCTCGCTTGCTCCAGAATATTTACCACCAATCACCACCGCTCCACCGTCAGCCCCAAACGCGATCCCCTCTGCATCTGGGAGATCGGAAGAATCGTATTAGATCACTGGTGAGTGAATTCATTTATTCATTTAATAACGCGGGCCTGGATAGCATACTGCATTATGCCTGCTGTCTACTTTGGCAGTGATAAGCCTCTGCCTCCCCTGGCCGATCGTCGACAACTTTCTTTTTTCTAGCCTAATTTCAAATTTGCAGAGATATTTTCGTCTGCTTTCACCAGACTCCCTCCCTCCCCCTTACTATTCTCGTGTCCTCTTAAGCGTGCTCTTAGTATTGCTGCCCAAGTGCACAGGCTCATTAGTAGGTCTTGCTAGCATCGTCCGAGTCCACTCTTCGTCTCATCTTCACTGTCTATTCCGCATTGCACTGCTCTTTAATTAGCCTCGAGAACCCAACGACCCCCGTCAGTACCCAAGACCAGGGATGGTGATCGGGCGTGCCAGCTTGACTGCCCAATTGCCCAATTGAAAATTCTGAAATATTTCTCGTCTATTTTTCTATTTACTTTTCACATCCGTGCGCATCACTTCTCGTTTGGCTCTCTGGACGACCAGTCTGCCTGCATTCCCGCCGTGTTTAAAATCCTGCCGGCCAGCCCTGTCTTGAGCATCCATCGGCCATCTTCACCTTGCTCACCTTTGGTATATTTCTATTTCCAGTTTGTATACTATATTTCTTTTTCTTACGTCTGGCCTCTAACTTCTTGCTTCATATTCCACATTTACTATAAATACTTCTACTCCCCATCGGTTCCCCATCACCCGTCTTCACCCATGACAGACCCATCACCTCCAATGAAGCTCACTCTTGATGTCGACAAGCCCCCCAGCGGGCAGGCCTTCCAGCCAGGCGACAACGTCAACGGCCGTGTCCAGCTGCAGATGGCAGATGGTCTCGACGTACCTGATATACAGATCACCTTTCAAGGTAATTTATTGATACATCTCTCTCTCTCTCTCCCCCCCTCCCACGCAAGCTAACAAACAGGCTCTGCCAAGATCTCGCTCAAGCCCGGCTACGATGCCATCAACCAAATCGCAGAAACGCACAAGCAAGACACAAACACGCTCTTCGACATCCAGAAAACACTGTCGCCGACGCGCGACTGGGAGACCGATGCGTCTCTGCAGACATACTCGGCCTCCTTCTCAATACCGTTTCCCCAGAATGCCCAGTGCTGCAGCGGCGGCTCCGGCCCCTCCAAGCCTTTGTGCAACCTGCCGCCATCAACGCGCATCTCCTCGGCTGGCCTCAAGGCCACTGTGGCCTACACCGTCACTGCTGTTTGCAGCCGCCCGCGTGGCCGCCACAGCCGCTTCAACCTGCTCAGCTATGTGCAGCGCAACCTCACCGCGTGCCAGGCCATCAGCTTCGAGCCGCCGGTCGACGCGCAGCTGCATGCACCGGATATCCCCATCGTTGTGCCCGTCACGACCTTTGTGCGCCCCAATGCTCCGCTCGCCGGCAGTCAGCCCATCCCGCGCCAGCGGTCACAGCAGCAGCTGCGCACAGTCCCCTCGTTCAGTCACAGCAGCCACAGCCCGCTGCCAAGCCGCGCCGGCAGTATCAGCAGCCAGGCCGACACTCTTTCCAGGACCTCTGTTTCCGAGGCTTCCAGTCGGTCCAGCCAGTCATGCCGATCCAGCCTGTCCGACTTGCCGCCCTTGTACTCGCCGCCCAACACAGCTACGGACTGTGCAGCGCTTGTCCGCAGCACCGCCTGGCTCCCTGCCAGCACCCTCAACATCGATGTCTGCTCAGCGCCTGCCCCCAAACCAAGACGACAGGATTCAACCGGCGACAGTGCTCCGCCGCCGGGCTGTCTGCCTGCGTACACCCCGTCCATGACGCTTGAGGCTGTGATGCCCAACCTGCCCATTGTCACCCCCGGCCAGCCCATGCCCCTCAGCGTATTTGTCCTTACGCCGCAGCCGCTGCTGGCTGCGTCAATTGCTTCCGGCTCACAGCTTGTGCTTCGCAGCTTGACCGTCCGGCTCCGGCGGATTACGCTTGCACGGATCGGCACTTCGATGCGCGCCGACGATGCGTTGTGGCCCCTCTGGTCCTTTGCTGGAAATGTTCCCATTCGGGATGAGAAATTCGATGCGGCATCGCTCGCCTGGGACACGGTGAGCGGCATCCCCTCTGCTGTTTTCCCTGGCTTCTGGTCGTGCTTTGTGTCGCGCTCGTACAGTCTCGAGATCACCATGGGCGTGGCAACACAGGCGGCACCCCGAAATGTCGAATATGCCACGACGTCCATCCGAGTCATGGTTTCGAAACCGCCGCCGGCCTACGTCATTGAGGAATAATCTTTTGAATCATCTTCCTCTTCACTATTTCCGTTCCTTTCCTTCTTTTCCTTTTCCTTCTTTCCCTTCTTTTCACTCTTTCAATCTCTTCACTCTCATTCTTTTCTTTTCACTTTCTTTTCTCTGCATTCTTATTTCTTTTGTCTGCCTTTAGGCGCAAGTGATACCCATAGCAATATTTACAGATGCTTTCCAAATTGATTCAACATTTTCTCTTATTTTGGCATTGATCAATACCATCGAATCATCTCTATGTGACGTGACATAAACTGGGTGGTAATTGGTGCGAGTCCGTGTAAGTGATAAAGTGGGTCCGTTATTGCCGGGATTCCCGCTGCATCCTCCGATCCAGGCTGCCGGTACCGACTATTTACCACGCAGCTTTCTCTAGAGGGTTGATGACCAGATGACCAAGTGCAAGGCGTATTCTCATATTGGAGGAGCAGCCGTCAAATAGCCAATTCACACTTACGCCAAAGCTGCTTACTTTTGTGACGAAAGCAAGCAGGCCAGTCTCGACGCCGCGACGACGTACCGGCCGAGATTGAAGCCGAGGACGATGAGCTAGCAGCAACTAGATTAGGAACAGTAATAAGAACGAACAAGCAGCTACCGAACGACTCTACGGAGTGCATCATTCTAGCTGTCATTCCAGCTGTCGGCTCCGGGTGCAGCATTGTGCTTACATAATCATATCTACGATTTCATGATCATCGTATGTCGGGCCAATTTTGATGTATTCGACTCCTATCGGAATAGCAGGCCAGCAATCAAAAATACATAGTAGTAATACACAGTCCTGTTTCTCTTTTCCCGTGGCAGCAGTGAACGAAGCGGAATCACGATCAAGTCAATTCCTGGTGACCCGCACAGGGCATTCCCTCCCCCCTAAAAGACAAAATGAAAAGACAAAAAGACAGAAAGAAAACAGGAAGCAAGACGGAGTGTAGCAAGGACAGCCCGTAGATGTAGCCCTCGATCCCATCACCCTCGTCTGCGTTCCCGGTGTCCTCCTCTTGTCCCTTTCCACGTTTCCATCAACATCTTCTAGGAGTAGAGTATCTTTCCCTCATTAGTGCAGTTCAGGTGGACTTCCTCATGCCACCAACAGTAAATAAAAGGGGGAAAAGAAGACGACACAAGACAAAAAGGAAATGAACAAAATGAAAATGCCCTCGTTTTTGTTGTGTTGTTTCGTGCCCGACAGTTGGTTTTTTGCTTTCAAAGTTTTGAGATTTTTTTCTTTCTTTCGAGCGATAAATACCATCCTCCGTTTTTCTTTTCTCTATCCGATTTTTGGGTATCCATTCCTCTTCCAATGGGCCACACTCACGAGTGCAGTGCCCGCTGGAGAGAAAACAGCTTAGGAAATGAGTGAGAAAGAAGAGGCAATTTACCACTGGGTAGCAGCCTCCTTGGGAGCGGCAGCAGCCTCATCACCCCACTGGGCACCGCCGGTCTCGGCGTTCCACTGCTGGCCAGGGGCAGCATCGTCCCAGCCGCTGGCAGCGGGGGCGGCAGCAGCAAAGCCGGCAGGGGCAGCCTCCCAGTCACCGGTACCGGTGAAGGTCTCGGCGGCGACGGGCTCCTCCTCGATGGCGGCAACCTTCTCCTCCTCGGCCTTCTCCTCAGCCTCAGCCTCGGGGTCGCGGTCTGGATATTGTTAGTGTTCTGTGTTCTCTATTTCTTCCTTCTTCGTTCTTCTTGTCCTTCTTCTGCTGGCATCATGGCGGCTTGCGCGGCCATGTGCTCCATCTCCCAGTATACGTACAGAAGTACAGATCAACCATGACGTCCCAGGCGGTCTCGCGGTTGATGATGGCACCGCGCAGGCGCAGGACCTCACGGGCAAGCATCCACCAGACGAGGCCGATGGCGTGGCGACCCTTGTTGTTGGTGGGGATGGCAACGTCGACGAAGTCGGTGGGGGAGTCGGTGTCGCAGAGGGCAATGACGGGGATGTTGACGTAGCTGGCCTCCTTGATGGCCTGGGCGTCGGTGCGGGGGTCGGTGACGATGATCAGGCGGGGCTCCTTGAACGAACGGGTGATGTAGTTGGTGAAGGAACCGGGGGTGAAGCGACCGGCGATGGCCTGGGCACCGGTGTGGTGGGCAAACTTGAGGACGGCACGCTGACCGTAGGGACGGGCGGAGATGACACAGACATCAGCCGGGTTGTCAATGGCAGCAATGATACGGGCGGCCAGGACAATCTTCTCGTAGGTCTTGCCAATGTTGATGATGTTGACACCATCGGCACGGGTCTTCCAGAGGTACGAGTTCATGTGAACCTGCAAGTTCTTGGAGCCGACATGGCACTGAGCGGCCAGCAGGTTCTCAATGTCCTGGCTGGTGGCGTTGAAGATCGCGGGGAGGTTTGCGGCGGCCATCTTGACGATATTTGGGGTTGTCGTTGGGGGATTGGGATGTTCCTTTTTTCGTGATGCTTGCGGGAGGAGGAAAGCGAAGCAATGTCAAGCACCAAAAGACAAAACCGTCGTCTAATTTTTTGGAGGGGCCTAATTTTTCAGATTTTCTGTTTGCGCAGGCGCGAAAATAGGGCTGCTTCATTCGCTGGAGCGATTTGTGGGCAGGCCCCGCCAGGGCTAAAATTCAGTTATTGTACGCACGTGATGTGATGTGTCATCCAAATCGAGACTACAAGTATCGATTTCGCTCAAAGTCACGTTGCGCGCATGTAAAATAAGTCGCATAATGCCCAAAAGCTATCCCAAATATTGCCAGCTACTCGAGGCCTTGAATCTAGACTTATTTTGCTTCTTGCGTCTTATTTCACGGCATACTGGACGTTCAAGACAGTTCTGCGTATACTTGTAGATGTCATCTGTCGGCAGGTCGGACGAGGAAATTGTATTTGCCGGCTGATGTAAGCACACTAACCGCATTGGGACCGGCTATTCTCGAAAATTTTGGGAGCTTGCATCTTGATATCGCGAGACCCGGTTGAGCTGGAGGGCCATATATCGACGGTATTGACGGTGCCATTCTCGGGGAACCACTCATATCAGAAACCATGCCTCCTCGTATATCATGCCCGCAAGGGCTGTCAGTTCTTAACTGTAAGTTTTCACCCGGCGGGACCATCGATGCTGCTGCTGCATCGCCCGGCACGCGAGCTAACCTTTGATGCGACAGTATGTCTGCGGCCAGCAGCGAAACGGCCTACACCAACACTCCTGCCATTAGTGCAGTCCGCAAACCTCTCACAGCTGCAGAAGAAGCGCCTGCGGCTGCAGGAGCCCTACAAGTGGGCGCAGATCCAGGCCCGGAAAACCGCCAAGGTCGAGCGCCAGAAGGGAATCAAGAAGGAGCGCGATGCTGCTTGGGGCAGCCCCATCCACGGCATCCCGACGCCCTTTGTCGAGTCTTTCGACAGCGCCGGTCAGGCCCCGGTGTCCAAGTGGCAGCGGGATGCGAATGGCGAGCTGAAGCCATTACCGACGGCGCCCGAGCTGCTCAACTACGGCCTTACCAAGGAGGAGCTAGAGGAGGCTATCGCCACGGCATACCGGCTCAGCAAGCCGCTCGAGGAGGAAAACTCGGTCGTTGTCGACTCTGTCACCCAGCAGCAGGAATTGCAGGAGCACGAGGAGCGGCACAGGAAGGCAATCATTGCGCTGGACCGCATCACAAAGGTGGAGAACGCCAACGGCAAGACCCGCCTGCACATCAATATCAAGCGCTGCGTTGACGAATTCGGCCGCCACAACACCGACAATGTGCTCAAGCCCCGGCCAAGAGCACCGGGACACCCGCCGCGCGAGATTCTCCAGCGTGGTGGCCCCGACACCGGCTCGTCCGAGGTCCAGATTGCCATTCTGACGGCCAAGATCCGCACACTGGCAGCCACCTTTGAGGGCAAGTACGGCAACAGAGACAAGGCCAACCGCCGGAACTTGCGGCTGCTGTGCCATCGGCGGCAGAAGCTGCTCAAGTACATGGAGAGCAAGGAGCGTGGCAGCGAGAGATGGGTGAACCTGCTCAAGACCCTGGGTCTGTCACCGGCGACCTGGAAGGCACAGATTGCCATCTAAGTCCAGCAATCAGCATAATACATTGTTTGGCCAAAAGAATGCCAATCTCCATGGCTGACTGCCCCTCCCCGTGTATATTCCCTTCACCTCCCTTCATCCTCACTCCCATCATTGCGCCCCAGGTTGGCATACGGTACATATTTTGTTATTATAATTGTTTTACAGCGTTGTTAGAAAAATGAATGCCGATGGGTTCTCAAAAGGATGTATGCCAAGCAAGCTTTATGGTGCAAGGAGAGGAAGACTCGAGACAGAAAAATATGTAATTATCCATGTACAATACAGACTAGACCAAGATAACCAATAACGAGACAAGAACATGCAGTAAGCATAAGACACGCAAAATGTAAATGGTAAAAAAAGATATAATACTAAAAATGCAAATGGCTGTCCCCATACAGATGGGAAATCAGCAGCTATCCCAACGCCATCCCTCTTTGTAAATAAAGGTAGCAAAACTATCGATTGTGGTGTATCGCTGTGGGCTGTGATCGTGATTGAACCCGGGTGAAAGAGCAGACGAGAACCAAAAGGCTGAAACAACAAAGGCTCCTTGTCGGCCGCTTAGAAGACGGTGATGTAGTTGCCAATGCGCTCCTTCTGGTTCTGGGCAATGCACTCGGCAATCCAGGTGATGTTGCGGATCTCCTGCTCGCGCAGCTTCACCCATGCGTACACAATCGAGTATGTGAACTGCCGGGTGAACGCGTTCTTGGAAATCTCCATCTCCTTCTGGTAGAACATGTCCTCCAGACTACGACCGTCAGAAGAGGAACCGCCGCCAATGTTGCCAGGGCCCGAACCGCCACCACCCAGGTTGACAGCCTCGAAGAAGCCCCGGTAGTCGGAGACACCGTCAACGGCCAGGCGGACACCGTCAATGTCGTCAGCACGGGACAGCATCAGGGTGCCCTCCGGGTACAGGCGGCCGAAGGTGGGATACAGCTTCTGGCGGTCGGCCTTGGACAGCTCGGTGCCAAACGAGTTGATCGTGATGTTGATGGCGCGGCGGTCGGCCTCGAATTCGAGAATCTCGGTCATGACCTCGGCGGTAGGGGTACCAGCCATGTCGGCGTGGGTGTTGACAAAGTTGTGGAAGTCCTCGAGGTAGTTCTTGTATAGCGTGTTGCGCACAATCTCAATGTTGAGCTCGTCGAGGTCCTGGTGGCTCAGGCTGCCCTTGAAGAAGGGGGCCAGCGGCGTCTCGATGAGCACACTGTTGTAGAGCTCCTCAATGTTGGTCGCAACGCACAGCACGGGCATAGTGTCAAACCAGCCGAGGGGGTGGCAGCGGTCAAGCAGCTCACGGGTATCACGTTCGTGGAGCGTGCCGGTGATGAGCAGGGCGACGTTGTCGATCATGTAGCCGTAGGTGAGGTAGTCCATGAACTGGGCCAGAGAGCCGGTGGCGTTGGCGCGGACGTAGCGGAACTCAGACACGAGCTTGTCGGTGGTCTTGGCGGCAAGGCTGGACGTCGATGGGTTCGGGGGGAGGGAGGCCAGGAAGTCGCCGTACGCTGGGCCGAGCTGCAGCTTGAGGTCTGGCACGGTGTTAGTCGGGACTGGCATCATCAGGATCGCCGTATCCAGTTCCATCTGCGCACGCAAAGCACTGCTTACCATCGACGTTCTCGCACTGCGTCATATTGGCGTAGTTGGCGCTCGTCAGAAGGCCATTGCGGTAGCCCCGGACAATGCCCTCAATGTAGCTGTGAAGGGAGGACGTCAGTAAACAAGCGATGCATAGAGAGCAATTCGAGCTCGATATCGTCAAGGCAGGGATCCAATGACTCGTACCCATTGTTCACGTTGAAAAAGAGACCCTCCATCGTGACTGTAATTGACGGTTGTTGTGGTGGGAGCAGACAGATGAGCGAGTATCTCGATGTCTGTTGCGTCTATAGAAAAAGGCGCAGGAACCAGCCGATAGCTACAGATGAGAAGTAAGGAACAAAACGCAGTGGCTCCAAGGCTCCCAGATACGTGGCCGTGCATATCGTAGCTCGACACTGTGTCCGCACGGCCTGTGGCTCTGTGGCGGTGCATCTTTCTGCCGCTATTCCCATTCTGTACTAGTCTTATGCAGCAGCCACACCGCCCCACGCTTGCTCGAAAAAGATTATGGCAGAAAAAAAATATTTTAGCTCTCGAGAAATCTTCTTCCCTTCTCCTCCACAAATCTAGACACCCAAAAACTGGCAGCATCCAGCACACCCATCACCTTGCACGCCCATTTCTCTCCCAGTTCTACCCTCACCACCTCTATTCACGGACTGGATATCATATTATAATCTTTCAAAATGGCACCGGTGTTTCTCCTTTCGGAGACCAGCGCAGGGTATGTTTCGACGCGGCTTTTACCTGCACGCCAGCCTCCTCTCCTTTTGGCTGGCCGTGATCCGAGTTTTGGGGTCAAGTCCAAGTACTAACTCTCTCACCAGCTATGGTCTGTTCCAGGTGAAGGACAAGAAGCTCATCACGAGCGGCAATGTCAGCGAGCGTTGCAACACTGTCGACAAGATCTGCCAGGAGTAAGTCAATTTGGCGGCACGCGCATCGGGTCCTGTTTAGGGACCGCGAAGAACGAGAAGGAAGAACAAGGCGAGGTCGAAACGCGGCCGCATTCCGAGGCGGCATCAAAGAGAAAGCATCATCCTAACCACCATCTTCCTTCACAGGGTCCAGTTCAACCAGTTCAAGAAGTGGTCCAGCGCAACCGAGGCTGTCAGCGAACTCGACGGTCTTATCGATGGCAAGATCCCCCCCATTCTGGCCCAGCTCCTCGAGGAGACCAAGGACAAGATGAAGAAGGCCTCTATCATCGTTGAGGACAAGAACCTGGGTACCGCTCTGTCGAAGCTGCCCGGCTTCAACATCACTGCCATTACCGGTGCTCCTGGCACCCCCGAGGGCGAGATCTTCCGCAGCATTCGTGAGCACATCACCACGCTGATCCCCGACATCGACGAGGCTGGCTTCAAGACCATGTCTCTGGGTCTGTCGCACTCTCTGTCGCGCCACAAGCTCAAGTTCTCTCCCGATAAGGTTGATATCATGATCATCCACGCCGTCCACCTGCTGGACGAGCTCGACAAGGAGCTCAACATCTTCATGATGCGCGTCAAGGAGTGGTACGGCTGGCACTTCCCCGAGCTCGGAAAGATCCTCAACGACAACGTTGCCTACGCCAAGGTCGTCATGGCCGGTGGCATGCGCGACAACATTGTCAAGACTGACCTGTCCGAGATTCTCCCCGAGGAGATTGAGCAGGCTGTCAAGACCGCTGCCGACGTCTCCATGGGCTGTGAGATCGCCGAGGAGGATCTCCTCAACGTCCACCTGCTGGCCGAGTACGTCGTTATGTATGCCGACTACCGCACCCAGCTGTCGAGCTACCTCGACTCGCGCATGAAGGCCATCGCCCCCAACCTGACCGCCATCATTGGCCCTCTTATCGGTGCCCGCCTGATTGCCCACACCGGCTCCCTCATGAACCTGGCCAAGGCCCCCGGTTCCACCATCCAGATTCTCGGTGCCGAGAAGGCCCTGTTCCGTGCTCTCAAGACCAAGCACTCTACTCCCAAGTACGGTCTGATCTACCACTCGTCCCTCGTTGGCCAGGCCACTGGCCGCAACAAGGGTAAGATGGCCCGTCAGGTCGCTGCCAAGTCTGCCCTTGGTGCCCGTATCGATGCCCTGTCCGAGTACGAGGACGTTGATGCCGAGGCTGACAAGGATGCCGACGACGACATCCGCGCCACCCTGGGCCTGTCTGCCCGCACCAAGCTGGAGCTGAGCCTGTCGCGCATGGAGCACAAGCCCCTGTCCAAGATCACTGGCGCCAACGGCGCCCCCGTCAGCACGGTCGGCAAGTGGGACGTCACCGAGGCCCGGAAATACAACATCGACGCTGATGGTCTGACCGGCAACGAGGCCGCCGCCGCTGCCCCCGCTGAGGAGGCCGCAGTTGTCAAGACTGACAAGAAGGAGAAGAAGGACAAGAAGGAAAAGAAGCAGAAGAAGGTCGAGGAGGTCGAGGAGGCCACCGGCGCCCCCGCCAAGCTCACCGAGGAGGAGTACGCCAAGTACGCCGAGGCTGCTGGCATCTCTGTTTCCAAGTTCCAGCGCAAGTACGAGCGCGGCGACGTCGAGATCGGCTCTGACGGCAAGCCCGTTGTCCACAGCAAGAAGGAGCTGAAGAAGCTCCGCAAGGAGGCCGAGAAGGAGGAGTCTGCTCCCAGCAAACGGAAGCGCGACGAGGACGGCGAGACCCCCAAGAAGAAGAAGAAGAAGAACCACGACTAAGTGCGACACGACACTCCCGAGTGTGCGAGGATCTAGTGTGCCATCTACCCCCCCATCTGGCTCACTCTTGTAACCTTATTTGTCTCTATTTCTGGTCATTTTCTTGCTCTTGTTTCTTTTTTGTCGCGACTTTCCCCTCCCCCTCTGTTCTTGCGGGCATTGTTTTGGCGTTCCTGCTTCGTCTTTGATTCTCTGCTCATTTCGATTCCATTTTCTTGAGCGGCATGTCTCCTTGTCTCGAGGAGCTTGTTGTTTCTCGTATCATTTCTTGCTACCCCCATTTTGGAGTTCTTCAGGGTCTGTTTTTCATTCTTGTCTGTTTTTTGCTTCTCTTGGAAGAAAAAAAAGGGATTGGGGTTCTGGGCGTTCTGTTTCTTGACGTTTATATCGTGTACATCTTCATAGTTCATACCATAATTTTGGATCTATTGGTCTTTGTCACTTTTGATAGCCCGCAAACTTGTCCGGTGAAAAGGGGTGATATCTAGCACATGCTGTTCCTGTTGATATTGAATTTCGGCTATAGTACATTGCATAGTGCAACTCAAAAAGTGAAGCAAGTCTATCTATCGTGAAGCTACTCCTGGCGTGCATACAAATCAAGACTTTATATTCACGTGACTAGGCTGTGGCCTACAAAGAGCTGTAGCTATGACCCACAATAAACTTTCATCTCAAAGCCTCGTCTTCAGATCAGCAAATAAACATCACTTTGCCTCATTCAACCCCAACTCTTGGACGAACCTTTCGAAGCAGCTTTTCTTTGCACAATATCATCTGCATCTATCCATATCGATCTATCTCCAGCATATACTGGCAACAAGGCGGCACCTGCCAGCCACCCATCCTCACAATGGGCGACGCAGAAGCCTCGCGGCCGCGCTCGCCTAAGCCCAACGACCAGCGGAAACGACCAAGTCGCAGCCAGTCACCGATCCGCGAGCCAGAGCGCAATCGCGATGGTGGCCGTGATTCGCACCGGGGTGGTCATCGCGACCGCGACAGCTACCGCGATGGCTACAGAGACCGCGAGCGTGAAGACCGCGGTCGCGAACGGGGCCGTTATGACAGAGATGACCGGAGAGAACCCGGCAGAGACGATCGGAGGGACAGAGGACGAGGTGGATATCGCGGCCAGGATAGGCCAGACCGCCCAGCTCGGTCGGATCGCTTAGACTACGACGCGCCTCCCAGCATACCCCGTGAGGCGGATCGTAGCGACGCAGCCGAGAAGGAGACGGAGTACGGCAAGGACGCGGATGCCGACCGGCCCAAGCCCAAGAAGCGGTCTGGCGGCGGCTTCAAGGTGAAGGAGAAGAAGCGCGACGACGACGAGGGAGACGAGCGGGGTGGCCACTGGGACGACAAGCGCCGGGACCGGTCTCCACGGAGAGACCGCGACGGAGGCAGAGATCGTGACCGCGACCGGGATCACGACAGACGAGACCGCGGCGACGATCGGCGTGATGCGAACAAGGGCAAGGGCAAGGAGAAGGAGAAGGAGAAGGAGAAGGAAAGAGAAAAGGACAGGGCGAAGCCGCCAAAGAGCCGACGGCCGCCACCGCCCCCACAAGAGTTCATGATTGTCAACGTCAACGACCGGCTGGGTACCAAGGCGGCCATTCCGTGCATGGGCTCGGACCTGATCAAGCAGTTCAAGATGATGGTGGCGGCGCGCATTGGCCGCGATGCCAGCGAGATTATGCTGCGGCGGCAGGGCGAGCGGCCGTTCAAGGACCACCTGACGCTGGACGACTACGGCGTGGTCAACGGTGTGCAGCTGGACCTGGAACTCGACACTGGCGATTGATCTGTCTGCCATTGTGGTGAAACTATGGACAGGAATGGCCGCCTTGTGTACTGCTATTCTTCTCACATGCATGGTCATTTTGTTTTATATTCAACTTCTTAAATACCAAAATATCAGCGATCAATCTGCAATACTACTAGCAGTCTTATCTTATTAGACTCTAACTTGTTAAACGTTATCTTACGTCCTACCGATAATAATGGCGATGCTGTTTAGTTGATGTTGGCCTATGTCGAGACAGCCGTTTACTAAATAAATCATGAATATGTTCCTATTGTGAAATATAGAAGCTATGGGAAATAGGAAACAATAATGTATGCAACTTATTTTATACCAAATAAATCATAGAAAAATATGTCAGTTCAATCCTTAACAGCCGAGTCATCTAACAAAGTTAAATAAACCAGACAACACAAATCCCATCTTCCAATGCTGCTAGTTCTAATATCTAGACAATTTTCTGATTACATAAGCAGACAACGAGTGATGAAGCCCAAGACGAAAGCATCGACACAATGCAGCCAAGAAGTGAGATCGAGCACATTTCTGGTCTATTTTTATAACGAAAGACAATAACAGACAAAGTAGTATATCCTTCAAAGAACACACCTTTGTTGCTGACGACGCTGGCGGCTCTTCAAACAATGCATTGCTCTCGATACGAGCCGACAATGCCTGCCCTCCAGTGAACCCGTTATCAGTTATTTTCTGTTATGAAAATCAAACAAAATTATGACAGTCAGACATGTCCATGATACCAAGATTCTAGACCATTGCTTGCTGTTTTACAGTCGTCACTTGCGAGCCAGTCGAGCCAGTCGAGCTCTGAGGGAGCGACGGGCCCCTGGCGGCGCTTAAACCGGTTTTTGAGACAGGGACGCAAAAGAAGTAGTGAAACGTCCATCATGGACAAATACAGACCAAGGGCGGTGCTGATCGCGCTTCCAAGGATTTGCGCCTGTGGCTTCTCATTTCTCAAGTACTACACTCCGTATTATGCCAAATCCTGAAGATGTGTAACGGACCGTTAGGAGCTGTAGGAAATATTATATAAGCAGATAAACACGCCTTGCCGGCACGTCCGCTTGCTCCTTCCGCATCGTCTTCTTTCACTCAGAGACAACAAAGCTGAGCGGCAGGCGCAGCAGACGTTCTTTCCTATTAAAGGGCTGTTATATCCTTGGGTTCTTTCCCTTTCCGTTCCTTCCACTTTTGCGTCATTCCTGCCTTATTCTTTGCCCGTTGGCGCTCTTCGCTCTTTCCTTTTTCACTCAACTCTCGTCACTCGTGCATCGCTCATTTTGTATCGTGAACACCAAATCCGACTTGCCTTTTCACCTCACTTTCAGTCGCTCTCTTTTCTATTGTTTTTTCTCTTTCTTGGCACTGGCCTAGTCGCTGTCCTCATTCTGCACGCACAACCTGCCCCTACGACTTACACGAGCTTGACGGTTCCGAAAATGGTCAACTGTTCGGTAGTGCCGGCCAGCACACCCAGTAACTCTGGCATCGCTGGCACTGGCGTATGTTGCTGCCCTATCCGCACCGTCCATATGTGTTTGACTACTGACATGTGTACAGGTCCTCCTTTCGTTCATCATCACAGCTGCCATCGCCTTGCTGATCAGTGCCGCCCTGATTCTCCAGGACACCTTTGGCGCGGTTGCGCGCGAGCGCAAGGCCAATGGCGGACTCGACCCGCCTCTGTCTGCTAAGTCCAGCCAGCCGTCGTGCGGACACGTTGCGACCGTCATTGCCCGCAAGCTCCTCAACAGCTACTCTGATCAGCAGATTGTCACCGGCATCGGCATCCAGAGTCTCGGTCTCGCCCAGGTCGGAAAGCTCGTGCCTTACCACTTCTTCTTGATCTGGATGCTGGGCCTGCTCTCGACTGCAGTCCACAATGCCGCACTGCTCGCACTGGTGCACGACTTCCGCCGGGACTGTATTCTGCGGTGGCTGCGCCAGCTGCTCATGTTTATCAACCTAGCCCTGAGCTGCGTGTACGGCGTCTACGTGCTGCGCGAGCTGGCCGTGGGCCTGCCCCAGACGCTGCCCGTTGCTTGTGCCTGGGACGACGGCAGCGCCGGGCGTGCCAGCGACATCGACTGGGAAAAGACGGCTGGCGGCTTCCAGTTTGTGGCAACAGTGGTCGTGATTGCGGGCAACTGCATTGTCTTTGTACTGTCGACGTGGTACCTGCACAGCCGCATGCAGCGGTTCTACCGCATTGTGCAGACCGTCGGCCTCGTGCTCATGGGCGCCGTCGCCATCGGCGTTACCATCCGCGTCATTCTTTTGTCGCAGGCCTTTGGCCACCCGTCAGTCGACTTGTCGGACCTTGACGAGACGTCGTGGAGCTTCGGCCAGCTGCTGTCACTGCTGCTGCTGCTGCTGCCGCTCATTTCCGTTATTGAGATTGCCCGTGGCGAGGTCAAGCTGGCACCACCGGTCAGCGACAGCGCCAGTGATATTGATGGCAACAGTGATACTGTCCCTCTTGTCGAGAATGTGTCTATGCGGCCGTCGGTTCGCAACTCGATCCACAATGCCTTTACGAAGAGAAGATGATTGGGTTACCCTTGACGTACACGAGGGCTGGAACGACACTGTCAAGATACGAGCATATCTTGGAATGTAACAGGGCGTGGATGGCCGAGGCCTCAGGCGTTCTTCGGCGTTATGCATTTTAATTTTGTCATTTTTCTTTTCATCTTTTCATATTTCATCTTTTCTTATATCGTATAGACACATCCATCCAGACCTGCTCGACGCAGCACACATAGCTAGACGCATTTCATGTTATTGTAATCATATCGTGTTGCTCGTACTACCAAGTCTTTGATATTGTGATACGAATATGCGCTGAAGTAGAAAGCAGCGCGCAGAATATCAAACGCAAGCGTGCTCAGGATGGTACCAGTCCAAGATGAAAGGAACACTACATGAGAACACTGCAACTTTTCATAGTGCTATCGCTGAAGCAAAAAAAGAGAAAAACAAACACCACACCACCGTACTGGAACGCTATCAATACGTCCGCTTGGGCTTGTCCTGCCGCATCCGCTTGGCGGAGCGAGGCCCATCGCTGCCAAAGTCGCCCAGGCCCCGGATGGTCTGGCTGCGCCGCGCATCGTCGCTCACATCCTCAATGTCGTCGTACACGCTGGTGCCATTATCGCCGTTGACGTCGACGTCGGGGTGCCACTGTGCCGAGCCGAGCGGGCGCTTCTTGGTGCGTCGGACCTCGCCATTGGAGTTGCGCTGCTTCGCCACAGGGGTGGGCGTGTCCGCGTTCGTGGCACCGAAGCGCTTGGCCATTGGCACAGAGGCCGAGGATGCCGAGGATGCCGACAGGTTTGCAATATGACCATTGGCGTTGTTCATGTTGCGCATCCGCGCGAGGGCTGTCGGCTTGTGCTTGGCCAGGCCCGGCGACAGCGACTGGGTCAAGGGAAACAGATCGTCGGTCAGCCTGTGCTCGTGCTCTGCCCCGTCGCCTTCCTCTTCAGCCCCCTCAATGCTGGCCACAGCCCCCTCGGCAGCCAGGTTCTCGCCCGTACTAAGGTCGACGCTTGGCTCGCGGGTGCTCCTTGACTTGGCAGAACGCGCATCGGCCTCGGCCTCGGCCTCGGCATCCGAGGCATCCTCAATGTCTTCCTGCTCCTCCCCCTCCTCCCCCTCCTCTTCCTCATTCGACTCACCCTCCGACTCTGGGACCTGCTTCTCTGCGTATCCGTTGACCTTTGTGCGTGCCGCACGTGGGCGCCTGGCAGGTCTCTCGTCTTCGTCTTCGTCTTCGTCCTTTTCCATATCATCATCCGCAGCATCGCTATCCGACTCGGCCACGTATGCGTTGCTCTTGACGGGTTTTCTGTTACTGCCGTTGACGCTCGCCCAGCCAGTGGTCTTGGCTTTGCCCTTTTCCTTGTCATTGCTGACGTCATCGCCATCGACCTCATCCAAATCAGCATCCCAGATATTTTGGTCGGCGTCGTACGCGGCGATCAGATGGTCGCAGATCTGGCGCACGGACTTGCGGTGGTAGTTGGGCACGGACCGCTTGAGCCGGCTCCAGACCAGCTCGCGAGCGGCGCGGTTGTACTTTTTGCGGAACGATGCATCGGTAATGCGCGGCCACGGGATCATGTCTTCGCGGCCGACGTTTGAGTCGCGGATTGACAGCACCAGCGTGTGCTTGTCCTCGGTCGTCATCGTGCGCACCTGCTGCCGCGTCTTGTCGTTGATGGGGCGGTCTGTCTCGGGTACGGTGAGCCCGTTCTCGTCGGGCGTAATGCCGAGGAGAGGAATCACGGTACTTTTGCGAAACTCGTCTCCCTTGACGGCTGATTTCGAATTTGGCGAGGCCTTTGCCTTTGCCTCTGGCTTTGTCTTTGGCTTTGTCGTTGGCTTTGTCTTTGGCTTGGCCGCGGACTTGGGTGTTGCCGACTCGGATCGTTTGGCAAGCAGAGACTGCACGGAGCGCGGCGCTCTGGCTGCCAGGGCGGCCGCCGGAGACTGCACCGTAGACCAGACGACACCCTTGAGCTTCTCGGCCTTGGCCTGGCTCTGTGTCAGGCGCTCCGGCTCGGGCGGGCCGACCAGTGCGCCGTCTGCGTCGAAATGGTAGGACTGGTGGATGACGCGCCACTTGATGCGGCACTGCCGCGCCGTGCGCGTGAACCCCATGCGCTCGCTGATAATCTGCCACGGCAGGTCGTTGATGGCGTCCTCTTCCGGCATGGTTATGTCCTGGCCGCGGGACTGCTGGATCTCCTTGAGCACCTCGCCGACGACGTGGCCCAGCGTCTTCTCTTCATCGAAGCGCCAGTATGACATTTGCACCCGGTCGCCGCATACGACGTGCTCGTCCCAGCGCTTGCGCACGTCCTCGGCGGACCGGTCCATGAGCCCACCGATAAGCTGCCACTTGTTGCCGTGCTTGATGACGTGGTCGGCCAGCTCAATGTCGTGCTCAGGCGTCCAGTTGTAGGTGTGCGAGAAGTTGTGGAAGACGCGGCGGCAGCGCAGGATTACCTGGAGACGCTTGTGGTCGGGAAACTCGGAGGCCATGGTCTTCCAAAAGGCCAGGTTCTTGGTGGCGTTGTCGTGCACCATGACGTTGAAGTCGCCGAGCCGCATGTCGTTCTCTTCCATGTACTGCTGGGCCACGCGCTTCATCTCGTCCACTTCCTTGGGTGTGAAGTTTCCTTGCGGGCCCTTTTTCAGCGAACCGGCCGTGCTCGCACCGCCGCCATTCGAGACACGGGACTTTGGTGTTTTTGGTGTTTTTGGTGTCTTGGGTGTCGCTGCCTTTGCCTTTTTGGCAGTAGAGGACTTGGAGTTGCTGGCTCCGCTTGCGCCGCCAGGCGTCATCTGGGCGCTCTTCTTTGCAGTCTTCTTTGACGATGTCTGCGCGGGTGTCTCGAAACCGTCGTTTTCTTCCATCGCCTCTTCCACTGGGTCTCTCTTGCGCTTTCTAGGCGGTTTAGAGGACTCTTCGAATGCAGCCTCCTCTTGCGCTTCTTGCGCTTCTTGCGCTTCTTGCGCTTCTTGGAGTCCCTCAACTGGCTCAGCAAGTTCGGCGCTATCGACCTCCATCGGCTCCGCTACAGCTGCAGGTTCTTCTGAGACAGCATCTAGTGTATCCTCATTGGCAGCAGCCTTTTCAATAAATGGAACCTTTGCCTTTTGTTTCCTTGCGCTCCTCTGCTTCTGCGCGGGCTGCTGTGATGAGGATGGCGTGTCTTGTGATGATGGGGCGACCGCCGAGTGTTGACGGGTAGCGCGCTTCGGAGGAGGGATAGGGGTGGTGGGCAGTCCGTCCATATCGTAGGGCGAAGCACGCGGATCGACAGCGCCCGCCACAGGCACCTCGAGTGCCTCGGGTGCTTCTGGTTCTTCAGACGTCTCCTCGCTCGGCTGCTCAGTCTCGTCTGGGCTCTCTTCGCTTGTGGCCGCCGGCACATCCGCCTGCGTGCCAGGCGGCAGGATGGAAGGAATCTCGTCGAGGCCGTCGTCGGAGCTGTCTACGTCCACGTCCACATCCACATCCACATCCTTGTCGATGGGAGTGTCCTTGTCTTTGGCTTCAGTATCAGCCTTGACTGCAGCACTGCTTTCAGCTTCGTCTTCGCTGGAACTGTCGCTATCGCTGCCACTCGAGCTGGATTCTGTCTCGCTGGCAGCCTTTGCGACGTCCGTAGTAGGCTCTTGCTTGACGTCCTCTTGAGAGAGCGAAGGGAAGGCGGGTGCTTCTCCTTCGGAATCAGAGCCAGAGCCAGAGCTGGAGCTGGAGCTGGAGTCAGACTCGGCTTTCTTGACAGCCGTTTTCTGGGGGCGCGCACCCAGTCGCGGCATGGCTGAGCTTGGGAGCGGCACTGGTGTCTGGGAGAGCAGCTTCACGGTCGGGTGCACCGGCTGGCTGGAGAACAACTGCATCGGGGGCAGGTCGTCAAATTCAGAGGAGCCGGAGTCAGAGCCGGAGTCGGAGTCGGAGTCGGATGAGCCGGAGTCGCCCTCTTCGTCGCCGGAGTCGTCGTCGTCTTCCGAACTGGCCGAGCTGCTCTCGCTACTGCTGTCGCTCGGGGTTCCTCTTGGGTGGCGCTTTGGCTTTGACTTTGGCTTTGACTTTGACTTCACGCTGGGCGCAGACGAGGTCTCGTCGCCCTCGTCGCTCTCGTCGCCCTCGTCGCTCGACCCAGACTCGTCGCTAGACGACTCCTGCGCCTCTCGAATGATAAACTGCGCAGCATCGGACTCGCCGTCGGACTCGGAACCCGAAGTCGCGTGGGATGCCTTGGCCGTGTACCGGCTCGCCTTGGCTGTTGGCCTCATTGCGACGACGCGCCTGTGGACTGTTGCTGCAAGCTTCGATTGTCGCGTGGCGTCGAGATGCCAGTATCCTTCGTGCGGCTCTCGTCGCGCGCCTCTGTGTGGCTGTCTTTGCTTACTGCTTTCGCGACAATATACGTGGTGGGAATGCCGAGCTTCACGAGGTCTTGCTTGTTTGCGCCCGTCGAGTTAGAAGAGCGTGGGTGGGGTGGCTGGTCGAAGTCGCTGGAGAGCAAAAGGATGTCAGCCTTTTTTTTTTTTTTTTTTTTTTTTGGTTGCTCTTTAGGTTTGGCGTGTTGAGGCCAATTAATTAAAATACGACATTTAAACCACAATTGGCTCCACAGACAATTGACGAGCAGCGCGGCGCATCGCAACATGCACTTCTCGTAGTCAACCTGGCTCTTTTATTTCAGTAATTACACAGATACAGAAAGCATCGTCAACCTCATGGTCCTTATACAAAAGCTCTAATACGCCCCAACGGCACGCACACGAGGCAAGGCGCGAGGTGTTGGACGGCCATCGGAAAAGTGGGTCCGTAGACGCGACGGGATCAACTCATCAACAGTCCTCAGTCAAATGCGCCGTAATGGAGGACTACGAGACCCACTTTTCACTTAATACCCTCGATAGGTTGACGACACTTCACTTCATCTATGTCTTGAGTGCCTTGGCTGCAGCTAATTCGACTCAATTTGCTATCGACTACATGACTATTGCGTTATACATGATACATTGTGTGAACAACAGCTAGTTAGACAAGTTCGCGGCGTGTCCTATGGCTCCTAGCATGGCCTCCCTCGACAATCGAGCCAATCTTTCTTCGAGTCCCCAAATATATCGAAACATGTATTAATGCCTGATGCCCTGGCCATCAGTCTGTACCCGTGCCCTTTCCTTCATCGCTGGATGGAAAGTCTTCGACGCTGCTGGCGTGGCAACTGGGAACATCTTCGAGAACACATACACTGCCGCTTCGAGCCCGTGTACTGTCGCCAGCCACGTTGGAAGCCGGCGAAGAAGGTACATTTTCTCGGTCTCCGCCATCGCTTCGTTCACTGTTCTTCCCGAGAACGTACGTCGTGTTTGCTTCATCCTCAAGGTACTGGTCAAAGGTGTCCAGGCCGCGGATATCTGTTTCACTCTCTGGCAGTGAAGAATCACCGCTGTTTGACGATTTGTCTGTCATGCCACCCACCGGGTTGTCCATACGAGGGCGCACGCCAGTAGTCGGTGGGATGGGAGGCAGAGGAGAAGTCGGCGGAGGCGACGTGGGGCCTAGAAACCGGAGCGGTACTGGAAAAGCTCTGAATGCTTCGTTTTGCACCATGATAGGCGAGAGCGGAAGCGGGATATCTCCTGGGTTAGTGGGGGGATGCACAGCAGTTGCTGCCCTGGACGGCTGTCGTTTGTGCAGCTGGATAGAGAGCCCGCCATCCTCGCATACTTCGTCTCCGTGTCTACGAGACTTGTTGTCATTGCACATTGCATCGTTCTCAAGATGGCCCGGGTCAATAGTGCCCTCGGAAGCCTTCCGGGAACTGTCACCGGAAGTCCCTTCAGAACTGTTGCAGCTGCTGCTCACCGTAGAGGGCATAGGCGCTGATGCTGCGCGCTTCTTGGCAAGGTCTCTTAGGTCCATGGTCGACTTTCTTGGAACCAGCATACGGCTTGCGCCTCGTTTCAGCGACGTCCAGGCCTTGGAAACAGACGACGGTGGTGGTAGCATTGTATCTGGCAGAACAATCTCCTTGGGATCCTGTGACGAAGACTGGGGGGGCTGCTTTCGCTTCTTCTTGAGAAATGGTTGGTGGTGGTGATGATCGTCAGACACCTTTGCTTGCCCGTGCTGATCTTCCTTGTCAA
This sequence comes from Ophiostoma perfectum, assembly GCA_029298845.1. Lineage (NCBI taxonomy): Eukaryota > Fungi > Ascomycota > Sordariomycetes > Ophiostomatales > Ophiostomataceae > Ophiostoma > Ophiostoma perfectum. The sequence continues at coordinate 176,177 of JANSLV010000043.1, forward strand.
CCTGTTCGCGGAACCATCTATTGCGCTTCTCTCGGAGCTCTTTCGACTCCTCGGGCATGAGCGTAAAGTATCCTTCCAAATCTGGGGGCACCTGCGGCAGGCTAAAGTCGTCCATTGTCGCACATGCACCCTTGTTGTCATTTTCCTTCGTATTGCTCCCCGTATCAGAGCTGCCGGTGCCCAAGCCCAAGGCCTGATTTGCCGAGCTGCTGAGACTGCCGGCGGCCGTGCTCGGACGGGAGAAGGGTGTCTTTTGGCTCGCGGATGAGACCTCACGGCTTCGCAGACCCATGCGGAAGCTGAAGCTGCTGCTGGCTGCATTGGCGCTGCTGCCATAGCTGTTCCTGTCGCTATTGCTGTCTTTGAGAGTGTTGAACGGCTGGGTTATAGAGCGCAGGTGTCTTCTGCGTGATGGGCGCCGGGGTGATGGGAAACGGCTTTGATTTGGGTCGGCCGGGCCGCTACTGCCGGTTCCAAAGCTGCCATCAACGTCGCCGGATTTGTTGAACGAGCTGCTTGCGCTGAAACTGCTCGCACGGCTTGCGATACTAGTCTGCGTGCTGTTGATTGCCACAAGATCTCCGGGGTGCGGCCGGGAAGGCGGCGGCATGTTTCCATCGGTAGGTGCACCTGCCTCGAGCTGCTTGCCCTTGGCCGAGAGAGAAGTGATATCAACTTTGACTGGCAGCGCGCCCTCTTCCTCTTTCTGTTCTTTGACCTTTGCATCATTGAGTTTTGTCAGTTCACTGCCGTCGTACATAAGCTTGAGCCGTTTCAGGTTGTCACCCTCGATTTGCTTCTTGGCTGCAAGAAGAAGAGACTGCCGCTGGAATAGCTTGACATCGAGATCGAGGTTTTTGCGTGACTCGGACATGGCCATCTCAAATGCTAGCTTCCCCAGTCTAGGCGTGAAAAATGATGCATTTTGTCCCATTGGAGCATAGTGCTCATCCTCGTCCTCTTCCTGGAAGTCATTGTCGTTGGGTTGGCCTCCGGCATTGAAGTGGGTGCTCCTCGTGGCTGCTGATGAGGCCGGTCGGTTGTCATCCTTTGACGAGATGCTCTTCTTTCGGAAGAATGTCAATGGCCGGGCCGACTGTCCGAACATATCGTATTTCTCCTTGCTCCTGGCTGTGGATAGGGGTGCCTGGGTGTGCAGCTCTGAAGACGACTAAGCTCCAGCTGCCACCTGTGGCACACCCGTTGACATGCTCTGGGCAGAGCTGTTGTCCGATCCATCGGCGAACGTTAGGGGAGTTCTTATGGTTGTCTTCGTCGATGCCGTGCTGTCACTGGACACCGTACGCATATAAGTAGATGCCCCTGGGGCCCTCGGCGCCGCAGCGTTTGCGACAAACTTGGAAAACGCGTCACGGCTGTTCTGTGTGAGAAGAATTGGTGGACGGTTGGCAGTCCTTTCCGGGCCCACGAACCATTCCGGTGGAGGCGACGGAAGAGCACACTCGCGCCCTTCCTGTTCGGCCTTGACTTTTTCAAGAAGGTAAAACCGTGTGTATTGCCATGGATCTGGCGGCACAAAAGGCTCGGCCTTTTCCTGGCTCGTAGCATGATGCGTTGTTGGGTTGCCCGCTAAGCGCTCCGGTAGATCAAGCGAGGGCCTTCCGTCATGGCTGTTCTCCTCCTCAGAAAATCGAACCACCTTGGACGGGCGCCGTGAAGACGGTGGCCGTGTCCCACCTGCCTGTGATGAATTGGTCGGCAGGACCGGGACCTGGCTGCTGCTCGGCTCCATTGCGATGAATCTCGAGAACAAGCTCTCGGTAGACTTGAGTCGCGACTTGATGTGTCTCAGGGTGCGTTCGGACGTAGATAGGGCTTGCAGCTTAGTCGAGGTGCTTTTGAGTGTTGCAGTCGATTTCATGGGCTTCAAGTCGGGGAAAGGAAGAGACTGGTGCCCAGGACTGCCCCGCTCTAGATCTTGCTCTACAGGGTCCGGTGCCATGTCCAGACCACTTACTAGCTCATCCTCCTTCGGGCCTTGCTCAGTCGGTGTGCTGAATACGTCGTCTTCCGAGCTTGTGCTCACGACCATCTGATTGTAGCTCGACGCTGAATTGGTAGAGATCAGAGGGCACGAACCCCGAGAAGAAGGCGTCATTTGAAAATCCTCGCCAAAGTACAGCTGAGATCTAAGTCTTGCCTGTGTCATTGGGGATGTACCTTTGCTGTCAAAGGATGCCTGGTGGCTTCGAGTGCCAGGGTAAATTGCAAGACCCATTCGCTGAAGCTCTTGATCATCGAGGCCGCTCATTTCTTTGGCTAAAGGATGCATCACCAAGTCTGAGCTGGAGCCGTACGATGACCCATAGGTCGACACACTCTGGCTGGACATGGACGATACCGAGTTCTTGAGGATCGGCTTGATGGAAGGAGTACGGGAGCTGCCGGAGGCAGGTGCTTGGCTATCGTAGGAGTTGTGCCGCGAACTCCTAGAAGTGTGTTTTTGTCCGATATCGAGCTGATCGCAAGCCTCGTGCACTGACATGATCTGGTCAAAGTAAGCGTTCAGGGCAGGCCATATCTCCGCAGACCAGCTTCCCTGGATGCTAACGTGGGAGAGAAGATCCTTCTGAATAGCGTCTGTGCCTAGGCTGGTGCTACTCCCTTCGCCGCTGAGACCATCAAAGATCTTGGACGGGCCCATGATGATCATGTATGTTTTCTCACGGAGAGCACGAATCTCGCCGACGTGGATGCCCGACGACGGGTAGGACATGAGGTATGGCGGAAACAGCGAGTTGAGCAACTGCAGCATAAACTCGGCCTTGGCTTTTCCGTTGATATGGTGACAGATTGCCTGAAACGCATGTTAATCAAGGAACTGGTACTTTCTTCCGCTCCTAAGCGACTTACACAGATCCTCGTCCCTAGGTAGACTGTTCGAAATAGTGCTTGGGCCTCACCGTTCTGCGCGATGAGAGGCTCGATGATGTCAAGACCAGGGTCCATCCGATGCCGGGCAACCTCGAGTTGCAAGTCATTGCATATTCCGAGCTTTGCGGCGATGGCGTCTAGATCGCGCCGTCTACGGCCTTCGAGGCTATTGATGGTGTCGATGCCGTTGACCAGCTGCAGGTCGGTCCAGAGCACCTCGTTCTCGTTCTGTGGGAAGATTGCCTGCAAGAGATGCTCTCGCACGACTGGGATGTCACTGCGCTTCAGCATATCCATGTCCCGGGCGCTGCTGCCGGGGCTCCTGGCAAGGACGCTGAGCTGTGACGAGTTCGTTTTGAGGGCCTTGATGGCCGTGACGACGGTGCTGAGGACCGATAGCTCCGAGTCAAAGGCAGCCAGCCGGTGCTTGTACACATGATCTTCCGACTCTACCCCGTTTGCATGACCCTTGTCTTCCGTATCACCGTTTGCCCCGCCAGAGGCGATAGGCATGGCCGGACCGCCAAGACCATCGATCGAGGTTATGCTTGGCGGGCGCAAAAGGCCATCGATCAGCTTCTTGGTCTCTTCATTGTTCGTCCATGCTTCCAGTAGCAGAGCGGCGGGTGACGGGAGCCTGGCTGTGGTGGCTGTTAGTGGCTAAGTGTATTGTTATGTCGATCTGCTTTAGGGATTCATACTCAGTGGAGGTCCGAATAAGGGCGCCATGTCGTGCCCGAGACATTCCAGCTCCGTTCTTGCGGAGTGGAGAGAGCAGGGAACTGGCTTGTAGTATCGTGCGTGATCTGTACCCTTGCGATGTGGAGAGCTGAAAGAGATGGAGCAGATTATTGGCGATATTTAGTGCGGCAGTCCTGAAGAGTGGCACGGCACTGCTGTGAATGGTGTAAAGAGTACCAATAACAGGCCTAGCCGCTTTCAGTGCCGAGAATCAATAGCAAAGCTGTGTCTGCCTGTGATGTCGAAATGTGGTGATGATTTCAGTGCTTCCTTTTCAGGATGGACATAGGATGGAAGATGTGGGAACTTGGCCAAAAAACCAGAGGTTGGCAACTATTGCTACGGCAATGCACGTGATATATTATTGTGAATCCTAAAAGGAAGGAGCCAACACTCCTGGTCGTTCCTTCCTTCGTCTTCATCAAATTACAGTGTCTTCGATCGTGACGTTCGATGTCGACATAAGGAAGGAGCGACCCACCAACGCGTGTCACTGGAGACGACAAGCCCCCCGCGCCCCCCTTTACTGGCTCTTTACTGGGCCTGCTGTCTAGCTTAGGGAGGCAACCCGCTGTATCTAGCTCTGAACCACAGGGCGGGCCCGTGCCTGCCAAGCCTGGAAGTCCAGTTTCGAACGAGATAGTGCCACTAAACACGACTAATCTCACCGAGGCCAATCACGTGCAGCCTTTTCCGCGCAAGCCTCCACAGGACTCCTTCCACTGTGGATGTTCACAGCGCGTCTTGGCGAGCGCACATAAGATGATGGAGGCATCGGGGCGCATTGATTATGGCCTTTTAGTTTGCTATTAGTTTAATTGCCATTGTACTCGAGAGACGTTCCCCTTTGACGTGGCCAATTTCGATTTGGACCAGACCGCAAGAAGGGGCTTGGCTTGATGGCTGAGGTCTTTAACCCTACGCTCCGAGACACCATCCCTTTCCGATGGCACAGATGCCGATTTGAGACTCTCGTCAGCCTACGTCTTCAGTTTCGAGCTCTGCGCTTTGCGTTTCGAGCTTTGCGTTTCGGGCTCAGCCATCACTTTGTTTTTGTAGCCGGCGCAGATCGGTGTCTCTCAGCATTCAGACGCCCGTTACGAGCATGGAATCGCTGTAAGCGGCTTAGCGCACGATATAACGACGACACGACTACTGCACAGCAGCTGGACAACAGTTGGACAGCAGACAGCCAGCGCACACATCAGCATCATCACGGCAGCTAAGCTTCTCACAGACGCCATGCGGACTCCGCTTTCTGGAGCCTGGCCGGGCCAAGCACGGGCAATGATTCTGGGGTCTCGATGCAGCTCCACAAAGGGTGTAGCCTGCAGGCTGTCCTCTTCCTCTGCCTTGGACCCGAGACGTCGGGCCGGCAGAGCGTTGATGCGTGTGCCCAAACTGCAGGCACAGCCGCCATCGCTGCGCCGGTTCTATGCCTCGCAGACCTCTGGAGATGCCGGGAGCAGCCCGAACCAAAGCTCTACATCAAGCTCCGAATCGAGCTCCGGATCAAGCTCCGGGTCGAGGTCCGGCTCCGGCCCCGGCAACAACGGCGGCAGCGACGAGCCGTCCATGTTCTACAAGATGCTCGAGGCCGCCGCCACATCAGGCGCCTCGATCGTGATGCTGGGCGTCGGCTTCGGTATTGCGGGCTACGGCTACCACCGCTTCTACAAGCACCTTGTCTTGGCCAAGATGGACCGCGCGTTTGAGCCGGGCGACCCCGTGCTCGAGCTGGCTGCTCTGGGCCGCGGCGTACCCAAGCACATTGCGGGCAGCGCCGGTGGCGTGATCCACCGCGATTCTCCGCCGAACGACGAAGCTGGCGACGTTGACGGCAACGGCGACGACGGCAAGGGCAACTACTGGATCGAGCGGCCGGAGCAGCAAAAGGTCAACGACATTATTGCCGGTAAGGAGGTCGGCCACTACCACCTGTTTATTGGCGAGAAGGGCACTGGGAAGAGCAGCATGCAGATGGAGGCCATGGCGCTCGTGGACGCCGAGGGCGTGGCCATGTTTGACGCGCACTCGGACCTCGAGATATTCCGCATCCGCCTCGGCAAGGCGCTCAACTATGAGTACAACGAGGACTACATTGGCGGGTACTTTAGCGAAAAGGGGCCGCGCGAGAGCACGGCGCTGCTGGACATTGAGCGCGCGCTGAACAAGCTGGAAAAAGTGGCGCTGCGGCGGCGCAACACAAGCCCGCCGAGCCGCAAGCACCGGCCGCTGATTATGATTGTGAACCAGATGCACCTGATCCGCGACGACGAGGACGGGCGCGACCTGATTGAGCTGCTGCAGCAGCGCGCAGAGCAGTGGGCGGCGTCGGGCCTCGTGACGATGGTGTTCAACAGCGACGACTACTGGGTGTATGAGCGCCTGAAGCAGCTGGCGGCGCGGCTCGAGGTCCACAGCATCCAGGACCTCGCGCGGCACCAGGCGATGGTGACGCTGCAGCGGTTCCGGTGGCGGTACTTTGGCGAGCACCTGACCAAGGAGCAGGCGAGCGAGATCTACAGCCATGTCGGCGGCCGCCTGACGTTTTTGAACCGCGTGGCGCGCAGCGGCGACATGCTCGCGACGTGCAGACAGATCATGGAGGCTGAGAAGACGTGGTTTCTGAACCAGTGCTGGGTGCTCGGCGCGGACATGGACGACGACGTCATGGACCAGCAAAAGTGGGCGGCGGCGGCCATGGTGCTGGCGCAGGCGCTGGTGGACAAGGAGGCGGAGATGAAGGAAGACGAGGGCAAGACGTCGGCGGTTTCGGTGGTGAGCGACCAGCCGGAGCGCACGCTGCTGCCGTCGTTTGCGCTGCACGAGGCGCAGCAGATCATGACGCGCGCCGACTTCATCCGCGAGATGGACCGCAAGAACCTGTTTACGATTGCGAGCGACGCGCAGGTGCGGGCGGCGTCGGTGCCGATGCAGGAGGCGCTGCGGCAGATCTGCAACGCGCCCGGGTTCCGGCAGCACCTGGAGGACACGATCCAGCGCATTGCAGACATTGAGAGTCTCGGCCGCACGCGCGAGCTGGTGGCCAAGGACCTGATTCTGGGCGGCCGCTATGAATTCATGTCAGGGTCATCTTCGTCTTCATCGTCGTCGTCGTCGTCGTCGCTATTCAAAAAGGGCGACGGGGCTAAGAAGACCGAGGTGCGGTTCCGAGGCTGGAGCCCGCACGAACGTCCGTCCAGGGACCCGCCCGAGACGGAGGACGGGAACGCCAAGGAGTAGAAGGAGCAGAAACATGTTTGATTGTGTCTCTGTTCTTTTCCTTCTATTTGACGATGTCTTACAAACAGTCACATGGCTGTCCAAACGGTTGCTCATGCAACCTCGTTTATGTCGTATTCTTTCTTCTTTTTTTTTTTGTCTTTCCTTTCTTTTTTTTGTCTCTTGTCTTTCTTCTCTGTCCTTTTATCTACTGTCTTGTATTATCTTATCTTTTTTTCCCTTCATTTACCATCGTCTTTCACTCATCTTTCACTTTCTTTTGTCATCTTTTCATCTTACAGTTGGAAAAGGATTGTATGCATGTCTTGCATTTATTGGTTTCTCACAGCGAGATGGATGGTCGGGTAAAAGGGGAGGCTGGCCTGGCGTTGTTTTGTTTCTTTTGTTTTCGTTCTCTGCTTTCTTTTTCACCATTGGTTGCACGTTTTCTTTCCTTTTTCAGGTTTCATATGCACATACACCCAACATATAATGTGTACGGAGTGCATATGTAATGCATCGCCTGCATATTGGATTCGTTGAATGCATATTAGCTGCATGCGGCTGTTATGACGATGCAGTCAAGTCTAGGCATTTTCCAGGTCAAAGCTCTCGTCCGGCAAGCGGCAATTGAGACCGGGGCTGATCAATACCGAGAAAGCATATGTAAATTATATAATGTAATATACAAAACATGAAATACAGCAGCTGCTTTGCCAAAAGCAACTTATGCCGAGTCACTGCCGGGCAGGAGAGGGCGCCTACTGTTTCACGATTGCCTTGATATGCTGTATGCTGCAGACGGGCATGGACAGCCCGCGCCGTTGTGACTTGTCCGCTGTCCGACGTCGGCTACGATATCACTTTGTTCTTTTTTTTTTTTCTCCTATGAGATTTCTCAGATTCCTACTCCGTAGATTCTACTCTGTATTCTAGAAATAGCCAGCCGGATTTAATGGATTCGACGATGAGACCGGTACACTAGATTACCAAGAATCAGACGATCTGCCTGTTCCCTGCGCCCCATCGGTAGCAATTTCCCTGATTCATCCTTCTGTATTGCTCCGGGCTCTGTCTCTCATCACGGATTTACGCAAGAGATGCAATAATTCCATGTTCGTGGTCAGGTCATCTATTTTACGATCCCTTGCCGAGCCCAGTAAGACATATATGATTAAAGAGGAGATGAGAATAGAAAGAAAGAAAAAGGACAGAAAGAAAGACAGAAAGAAGGACAGAAAGAATAACAAACGAAAACGTGGAAACAATGAGACTACGTCATGCGACCCACGCAAAACTGTCACCGCCACGGAAGCTACGCCGTGATGTAGATAAATGCCAGCACGGAGCACGTACGAAGCAAGAAATACAGCAAGAGAATATCAAGGATATTGGATATAAGAGCGTGTAGGCTATGGAGGCCTGGGCACGGTAAGGGTGTTCCACGAGGGTGTCCTGGTGAGTCAAGGCGTCAGGGTCTAAATGAGTAGGATCGGAGGAAGTGCAATGCAGTAGACGCAGACGCAGATGCAGGGAAAAAGTGTGTCAGGTGAGTGCAGGAAGAAGAGGAGAAGAAGATAGCAGGAGAAGAAGAGAACAGGAGACAAGGACAGACGAACAGCAAAACGAGATACTGTCGGTGAGATTGCGTATCGATAACAGAGCAGTAAAGGTCACTAGCAACGGCCAACATGCGGATGGTTAACTCCATCAAGCCTCCTTACATACGAAGGCTGTAAGCGAGAGACATGAAGAGTGATGGGGACTGGAGGCTGGGCGAAAGACGACCAGACTACTACGAGTACGGAATAGTAGAGACCGCCTGAAGACCATCCGGGGGAGAAACCGAAGAAAATGAAATATGATAGAGAGCGGAAAGAGCTAGTCGTATAAAAGTCGAGCATCGAGCTGGTGTCGGCGTGAGACAGGATATGCAGTCATCTGAGACCATGGGATGGGGTGCTGTTAGTCTGGCTTGCTTATTTGACGATTTGGTTACTTATTCGATGGTTGGCTTCGAGGTGACCCAGTAGCGGAAGAAGTAGGGTGTTGCAGTCGGGAAGAGAAGAGATAGTCAAGATATGATAAGAAGAGGGTGACGAGGATAAGGATAGAGTTGTTAGGAGAGGAGCTTAAAAGAGAAAATCAAAAGAAGAAAGCAAGAGATAACAAATAAATCAAAAGGAAACATCGCCGACAGCATTTGAGACGAACTGTCTCATCCCTTGATCTCACTTGTTCTTTTCGTTCTTTTCCTCCTTCTCTTTTCCTTCTTCTTCTCCTTCTTCTCCTTCTCCTTCTCTTCGTTAATTTCGTTCCGTCCTTCCTCTATTGATTGTTTCGGTTTACTCGTGATTATTCTCCTTCTTGGAGCGTTACTAGCTTGTCGTCCAAGACATACCTCTTGTTACACCACGCGACCGAATAATAAGGAAACGAAAACGAAACGGGCAAGTGGCCGTCTAAATGCGTGTTTGGTGTGCACTATTGATTGATAATTTGGTCAATACGTACTGCGATAGGAAAGCCAATGTGGCTGAGGGTGGTGGTCTTAGTCTCTGTGCTATTCAGAGACAGGTGTGCAGGGTGTGCAGGACGTGCAGCTGTGCCGACACGGAGTAATGTTCGCTTTCTCTGCCATAAGCTGAATCGGCGATCTTGTCGAGCCGACTCAAGCCTCTCCAGCCTCTCCAGCCTCTCAAGACTCTCAAGCCTCTCAAGCCTCTCAAGCGTGCATGTTTCAACTTGCCAATAGGCACAAATGGCTGCAGAAGCAGCTGTGGCTGTCATCTGCTGCTCAGTAGTATTAGTGTCTTGTGTTTTACTCCATACTCCGTATGTTGTTCGAATGGCGTTCGTGTCGATCCCGGACCTGGGTAAAGCTCCGTGAAGATCTCTTTTGCTTCTTCTCAGCTCGGGGCAGAGCAGGCGAGCAGGAAAAGGAAAGAAAAGGTAGAGGAAAGGAAGGAAAAGGAAAGGTAGGGGAAAGTGAGGAAAAGAAAAAAGACATGAGGAAATGAGAAATGCAATGGCCAAGCGAAACGGAAAAGAAAGCAAAGCGAAAGGAAGAAGAAATAACGGAAGTAATAAGGAAAGCATAAGAGAAAGTTGCCGCAAAGTATCCGGCAAGTTCGAGACAGGACGGCTTCGCATACGTATTTGCCTGGTATTAAACTCTACGAAGCGAGACCAAGTGTAAAAAGTCGGGCAGAGAATCCCGATGCATGCCGTATCGTATTGCTCGGATCGTAAAGTGTGGGCGATGGGGATGGGGGAAAGCGAGAAGGAGAAGCGAGAAGGAGGAGCGAGAAGCGAGAAGCAAGCAGTGAGAAGGAACAACAGAGACAGAAACAAGCCGGGGAATAGGAGAGACGGAGACGAAGAAACTGGGGAAGCATTCGACACAGACAATCACAGACAATACCAGACAATACCAGACATCGTAATCAGACACCGTAATCAGACACTGTAATCAGACACCGTAATCAGACACGTAGAGACGCCCGTAGCCAGCCAACAGCTCTCGTCAGTCATGATACCGCAATCTGTTACGTATATGGAACAGTGATGCGTTGGATGGTCGAGCTGGTAGTGCGGGGGATCAGACAGACATGTAGAGGGGGTTGCCACGAGAGGGCTCGAGTGCATCAAGCGTGGGATGAGCATGACAGCAGTGGGCAGTGATGACAGTGGCAGTGATGGCAGACGTGACGGCCGACGTGACGGCAGCGGGCAGGAAACGGAGCAGTTGCGTAGTGCCATGCATAGATGATCAGATGCATTGGCATTCGCATTCGCATTGGCATTCTCATGTACGAGTATGGATATGCAGACTCCGTACAACACCGGCAAGACATGCTGCCATGGCTATGAATACATTCACGGCCAGCTGGAGAGGGGACGAGGAGAGGAAGCGAGCCTCAGTCGCCGATACAACAGACGCTATAGTGCACGGCCTCTGCACGCTTGCACGTCCCTTTCTTTTGTTTTGTTTTCTTTTCTTTTGATGTCCTATTCTCTATTCTTCTCGTTATTTCCTCTTCTCTTCTCGTCTTATTTTCCTTGGTGTATTTTCCTTGGGGTTTCCTCTGGTGGCTGCATCAAGCGGAACCGGAAAGTTGCCTCGCATCCGAGTGGGATTGAGGCGAGAGGGGTTGCATTTATTCGATGCGGATGATGGCTGATAGATGCACTTGATTCTATGACAGTCGACTCGTACTGGCCAGCCTCTGAAGCTGTGCCGTGTTTGAACCGGCCATGGAACGAGGTGGAGGTGGCAGGCTAGAAGGCAGACCACTCAGCGAGGCTTGCCATTTAGGGCAAACCGGAGACACGAGGATTGGCAGTACTACAGTGAATAGGAATAGGAATAGAATAGGAATATAATAGGAATTAGAATAAATCTAGCAAACGCGTAGCTCTACGCAGTAGATAGACAGATAGACTTCTACAGACTTCTACCGAGTACGTGGGCTTTACATACTCCCACCAATGTATCTTGGGATGCAGGACAGCGGAGCATAGGGTAGCATCGACAAGAGATGGAGTAGTGGCCGGTCCTTTAGAAATGGCATTGTTTTGGTATATTTAGTTGCTCCGAGTCGACCAGACTTGCGACTCGACGAGAGCATCCGTGGGGTAGTCTCGATGAAACATCTTGTACTCGATAGACAGGCAGGCCGACAATTCTCCGCGTAGAGTCGCACAGTTGTGTTGGTCAGAACTGATATGATATACAAGAGATGGAAATAGTACGAATAAGAGACGAGACGAGAGACGAGACAAGAGACGAGAGACGAGACAAGAGACGAGAGACGAGACAAGAGACGAGAGACGAGACAAGAGACGAGAGACGAGACAAGAGACGAGAGACGAGATGACGACGACTGCATCAGCCACTTGCCAGCCACGAGAGAGCTGGACTCAATTTGCAATTTGCAATCCGGGCAATAAAGCAGAACAAGGGTAAGGTGAGATGGATCGTCCGGGAATAATAATGGACGCTCCTACAGAGTACACGATGTAGTCCGAGAATAGCCCGATGCCGGTAGGCTGGTGTATATATGTAAGATGTGCTCGAGTGTGCCGTACTTGGAAGAGGCACGTCCGGCCGATGCGGAATGAGAGAGTAGAGTTTTTATACAACCACAATCTTGTTCCGTCTTGCCACTCATTCTACGGAGTCGTACAAACGATACTAATCATACTGATCATAATGTGCACCCTAGTCACGCCAATCATACATACACAAACCTGCATAGTCTGTATCTAGTCGAGACGTACTCGTATTTACACTTTCATTCTACAACACTTTATTCCACTTCTCTTCTAGTGCCTCTACTTTTACTCGAGACCACTGAGATCCGAGCACAGATCACCAGGTGACCTACACATTCAGGTTAGCCCCAGCCATGGCTAGTCCCTGCGAGTCTATGGTCGGTCTATGCCTTGCTGGGGATGGCGCCGAGCACGGCCGGTGATCAGTCAGTAGATGTAGATAATTACGAGGACGAGGGGATGAGGGAGGTAGAGGTAGAGATAGAGGTAGAGGGAGAGAGTGAGAGAGAGAGGAGAGAGAGTGAGAGAGAGAGAAGAGCCGAACGAGGCTAGAGAAGAGCAGGGTTTCGCCTGATGTGTAGAGCGGAGGACGGAAGAGCTCAGCAGGAGACGCAAGGGGTGAAGCTGGACGTACGAGATGCATGGCGGATATAGAATAAACAATAGAAATAGAAATAGAAAGAAATAGAATCGAAAGAGAGTGAGAACAGAATGTGTGTATGAATAGATTAAAGATACATGAATAGAAAGAGAGGTTGAGAGTGCATACAGCAGACAATATCGTGAGATGTGCCTCAGTACTTCAGCACTTTAGACCATATATCCTTCCAACACGGCCCGCGCTACTGACACCGGCTAGAGCACTTGCAACGAGCTAGGCACGACTAGAGGGACGGCCCACGCCCACGGCGCACGGCTCGTTGGGGCTAGGTGTTGGCTCTGCTTTGTAAGATAGGATGGCATCTTACGTCAAGCCAGAAAGCGAAAACGAGTCAGTGTAAGTGATCTCTTGTTTGAGCATAGCGAGCTGTGCCCTGTATGTTGTAAAGTGCAGTGTGCTGCGTCCGCTATCGATGTGATCCTCTGTCTTTTCTCTTTTCTCTTTTTCTTTTTTTCTCTTCTTTTTCTTTTCTTTTCTTTTTTTCTTCTTTTCTCTCTCTTTTATTATTCTTCTCCATCCAAGGACTGTTCTCTTTTGTCACTCTCTTCTATATAACTCGGTTATGCACGTGAATAAGCTCGATGTTGCTTGTAGTCCGCCCGGTATCATGTGTATTATTGCTTTCTCTTTCTTCATATCTTCTCTCTTCTCTTTCTTCATCTCTTCTCTCTTCCCTTCTCTTCTTCATCTCTTTCTTTTTCTACGTCTCATACCCTCGCGTCCCTCCACACCACCTCGTTGCAACTCCACCAAATGTTTTGCTTCCACACCCTCTTCTGGCCTGCTTTCTTTTCTTCTTTCAGTTGTGTTTGATTCTCTCACTCTCCGTTCTTATTCGTTTTCTCTTCCCTTTTCTTTTTTTTCCTTTCTTCCTTTTTCTTTCTTTTCTTCTTCTCCTTCTTTTCTTCTTCTCTCCCTCCTCCTCCTTTTCTTCTCCCTCTTTTCTTCTTCTCCCTTCTTCTTTACGAGTTGCCCTTTTCTCCAACATGTCTCTTTCAACCTCGTTTTATCTACGACATCCGTCCCTCGTTAGTCCCTGAATAGCATGCTCCGTAGATCCATCACCTTTCCGTACTGCTCCATACTACTCCGTACTCCGTACTCCGTCCTCTCGCTGTCAGATATCACATTGTCTGTTAGCCTCTTAGGCTTGCCATCCGCACTACACCTGTGCCCTGCACTTCTTTGCCCTGCACCTATGCCTGTACTCCGTACGCCTGTACGCCTGCTTCCACCTACACGCTGCTTCCATGCCCACAGAGCTAGTGTTGCAACCATCTACCCTGGTCCGGACATATCTGGTCGTCTCTCGTGTCTAGTCTCTTGCTCGTACGGAATAGCATCTCTTACGGGATAGTCTCGAGAGTCTCTCGTCTCGAGTCTCCGCCCTAGCCTCTCTCGTCATTACCACCCTCCACCATGGACAGCTCCTCGCACTAGTTCTGCTCCCTGCTGTCTCGTCAAGCCGTCCCCTGTCAGCCATTCGCTACTACTTGGCTTGCGTCTGGTTCTCACGATCCCAGCGAGCCTCGTCCGCGCTGGCTCTCTTGTGTCTTTTGCCCACTCCTGCCTTTCCCTTGCTCGATCACCTCCATCTACCCTTCTCTCTCTCCTCTCGTCTCTCGTCTCTCCCTTCGTCTCTCCTCTCGCTCAGCCCCCCCTCCCCCCCTCTCCCACATCCCATCTCTCGCCGTGCACTCAGCTCAGCCGCTCCTCATCTGTCGTCTCACTCCTGCCTCTTCTGTCCTCTGTCGCCCGTCTTCTCTGTCGTGCCTTCCTCTCCACGCCAGCCTCTACACGTCCACTGGTCGCACTTTCCTTCTACGGCACCTCCACACCTGCTCCCCCTCTACGAGTGCTCCTTCCCCCAAGCCCTTTTACTGCTATTTGTTCATGCTCACTTTAATTGCTTTATTCTCGATTCGTCCCTGCTTCCCCACCTTCCCACGCTCCCTTCCCGGTTCTACCTCTTCTTGATATATACAAAATAGCCTCCCACCTCGTCTGCCTCGCTCATCTCCCCATCTCATCTCTTCCTCACCATCACCAGTTCCGCCTCCGTCACCATCCCACCTCCATCGCCCATCTCTCTCCGTCTCCTCAGGTTCGTCGTCACAGCATCCGATCGACATCAGCACACACTCACACACACCCTCACACCCTCTCTCGTCGACTCTCTTCTCTGAGACACCCCTCCGTCTTACATATATTTGTTTCTTCCTCATCCGCCCCCTCTTTTCTTTTTTCTTTTCTTTCCTTTCTTCTTTTTCGTTTCTTCTTTTTCTTTTTTCTTTCTTTCTTCCTTCTTTCTTCTTTCTTTCTTCTTTCTTTCCTTTTTTTTCTTTTATATCCCTCCTTTTTTTCTTTTGCTCTTACATTCCTTATCTGTTATATCGCATCTTTTACCTGTTTTTATTCATCAATATCCCGTCCTCTGAATCTCATATTTCTTATATATATCACATCTTGCATCTACCTCCCATCTCCCTCTACCACCTCTCAACCCCCCATTGGCATGCCGTTGTTAATGACGAGCTATGGACCATCCTCTCCCGCTGCCGTCGGCCGCCGCCTGGCTGTCTTCTGATTTCTCTGATCGCTCTGGTCGCTCTGATCGTATTGATCGCTTTGATCGTCTTGACCCGCTTCACTCGTGTGAAACGCTTGACTCCCTCGACGACGCCCTCGAATCTTCCGAGTCCGACCGGCCCGCACAGTGGATCCGTGCCGGTTCCACCTCCAGCAGCCGCTCCACCCTCTTGTCCGACGTCTCTGTTGACGTCTCGGCCGACCTGTCCGCCGCCATCGGCGACGACTCTTCCTCGTCGCCCAGGCCTGCCGACACCTCTGTCCACAGCCCCCACAGCGACGAGATGCAGTGGGAGGTCGTCAACCAGGGTCATGCTCATTCTCATGACCCTTCTCATGACCATTCTCATCACTCGCATGAGCATGCCTATGGCCAAGCTCCTGAGAGTCGGCCCAAGATCGAGCCCGGCGATGAGTACGACTTCTGTCTAGAGGACGTCCAGCCCGCGCCGCCGCCCGCCGCCACAAAACGTCCGCGCGGCCGTCCGCGCAAGCCCAGCATCTCGTCCGCCTCGGCCACGGCCGCTGCTGCTTCTGCCAGCAAGATCGCCAAGGCCCGCTCCAAGACCGGCTGCACCACGTGCCGCCGCCGCAAGAAGAAGTGCGATGAGACCAAGCCCATCTGCCTCAACTGCGAAAAGAACGCCGTCGTCTGCGAGGGCTACAAGGAAAAGCACGTCTGGAAGAGCGGCCGCGAGCGGGCCCAGGATGAGATTCTCAAGGCCCAGCCGCCCCTCGACATCACCCTCCAGCCCATCTTCATGGGCATGGAATGCCGCGAAGACCGCCTCTTCTGGAACTACTACCGGGACCACGTCAGCAACGTCTTCACCGCCGAGTTTGACCATGAGAACGCCTTCCGCACCATCCTCGTGCCCCTCGCCACCAACCACCAGGCCATGATGCACTCTGTGCTCTCTCTTGCCAGCCGCCATATCAAGTTTGACAGCCCCCAGGTTCAGAAGCTCTTGCGGCGCAGCACAAAGGTCACTCCTGACTCGCTCCATATCCGCGGCTCGTTCCATAACAGCGAGGCCCTCACGCGCCTGTCGCGCGGCATGTACCACAGCATGAGCATCAGCATGAGCATAAACAGCGACGACTGGAAGGCCCCCGACGCCCTTGCCGCCCAGTACGCCCAGATGCTTTTTCTGGTTCTCGAGTCTCTCGCCGAGGGCCAGCACGACGGCTCGCAGCGCCTGCACTATGAGTTTTTTCTCTACATGCTGGACCGCTGGCCACCCCTTGAGCCCGAGTTCTATGCGTTCATCTCCGAGATTTTCTACTATCACATCTACGCCGACGACCTCATCTACTGCCCTCTCCAGCAGAAGCCGCGCCTCGTTGTCGGCGACTGGATCCCCGCCATGCCCGTGCTGCCACCCCGCTTGATTGGCATTGCCGACGGCCTCTTCAACCACCTCTCGCAGATCACCTCCATCCGCAACCGCATCCGCGTGCGTGTCCAGTCCGGTGCCGACCCCCGCGTCGACTACGACAGCCTCTACCGCGCGTCGGATATTGAGAGCCAGATTTACGACTGGAAGCCCGACTGGGATGCCGGCGACAGCCGCGACCGCGCCACCCTGCTCTACAAGCAGATGGCCTGGCTCTACCTCAAGACCACTGTGTGCCCGCCGTCCTCGTCCTACATTCAGACGCAGGGGCTGTGCCAGCCGCATACTTTGGAGAGCGAGAGCGCGCTGCACTCTGGGTCGACCACCTGTGCCTCGTCGCCGGTACTGCACGCCACCAATGGCACAAACATGGTGAATATCACAAACATTGCCCAGATCGAGGCCATGATCCCCGCCGCCAACAACTTTAGCAACCCGCGCCGCCACTCCATTGCCAACCCCAGTCTCGCCAGCGGCTCACGGCCGTTTCTGCCCAAGTTCGTCTCGTTTGCCGAGCACGACACAACCGAGACGTTCGAGGCGTTTGACGCATTCGACGCAGCCGGGTCCGCCGGGCCCACCGACGCAGAAGACTGTGCATCGCCGCCGCCGATCCGCCGGCCGGTCAACTACGAGTCGGGTGTCAGCGTTGCCGTCAAAGAGTCGCTTGCCCTGCTCGAGAGCTTCAGTGCCGACGACCAGTGCCAGACGCTGCTGTTGGTGCCGTGCGTCGTTGTCGGCACAGCGTGCTACTCGCCGGCCGACCAGGAACGCATCCGCACGGCCATCCGCGCCGTGCACAACTACACAGGCCTGCGGAACACGGACCTGGCGCTGGAGCTGCTCAACAAGGTGTGGCAGCTCATGGAGCATGGCAATTTCTTGGCGGCCTGGGACTGGCAGACGGTCGCCTTCCACCTCCGGATCCAGCACCTCTTTTGATTTGGTTTATCATTCACTTGCCTTGCTACTTCTCCCTCTTCGTTTCATGTTTTCCTCATGGTTTCACTACTGCGTAATGTATACCCCGGCAATCACCTCTTGTATTTTCTATTATTTCTTTTTTTCTTCTTTTTTCTTTTTCTTTCTACTTGGTTCTTTCTACTTGGTTCTTTCTACTTCGTTCTACTGTTATCTCTCTACTTTTTATTTCTTCTTTCTATTTGTCCGGGCATAGGCGGACGGCACGGTCGGTTCGGTCAGGGGACGGTCAGGATGGGGGGCATTTACTTTTCACATGGTCAAGTATCACTGTCATTGGGTATGGATAGGGGACAGTCTGGTGTTTTATCGGGCATTGTGTTTTGTTTTGTTCTATTGTTTTTGTTTCATATGTAGTTTTTGTCCACTGTTCCTATGTACCACGTTATCATCTTTCCACCTTTACGGGCTTGCATTGTACGAGTTTGCAGACACTCTCAGATATTTGAATTACAGATTTGTTCTAGTTTTGTTCAGTCACATCTTATGATTTGTATAGTTTATATTTTTGTATCAAGCTTTTATCTTTAGTCAGGACGTGTTGTGATAATGGTGTAATAGGCATAGAAACAATGCTGCGCTGTCTGCTGTGCTGTGCTGCTATTGCTGTGCGGGGTAAATAAATAGTAATAAATAAATATAATAAATGAAAAGCAATGGAATCAAAGTCATGAATCAAACTTTGGGATATCATCTCATCCTTTTCTTCTTTTCCTCTTCCTCTTCCTCTTCCACTTCCTCTCTTTATTCTCTTTTCCTCCTTTCCTCCTCGCCCCTTACGCAGCAACCGCCGTGCGCTTCTCGATTAGAGGCTTGCCCACCGGCTGGCTGCTCACGAACCCGTCGTGCGCACCGCCCAGCGCAAACACGTGCTGGCCGCGCAGCCATGTCGCGCGCACGCGGCCGTCGAACGTGTGGCCCTCCCACGGCGAGCACCGGTTCTTCCACCGCATGTCGCCCTGCGTAAACGTCCACTGCAGCGCGTCGTCAAACACGCACACGTCCGCGTCCAGGCCCACCTTGAGCCCGCCCTTTTGGTGCGACAGGCCGACCTGCGCCGCCGTCGCCTGGCAGCACAGCCGCACAATATCGACAATCGTTGGCACGGACGACGCGGCGGCCGCGGCAGACGCAGAGTCGTCAATCTCGCAGTCGACGTCGTGGCACTGGTGGCCCGCGTGGCTGTCGGCCATGTCGGCGCCGGCCTCGATGGCAGCGCGCCGCGCCTGGGCCGCCGAGTACAGGATCGGCAGGCCCAGACCGACCGACGAGATGCCGCCCCATGCCGCGAAAAAGTCGCCGTGCTTTTCCGTCGCGGCCGCGCGCTTGGCCGCCTCTTCCTCGTCGGCCGTGGCGGCCATCACGACGCCCTCGTCGGTCGTCGTCGACGAGGACGGCAACGAGGACGACGACGACGAGAGCATCGCGTCCTTGCTCGCGGGCTCGTCGCCCGGCAGCGTCATGTCGATGCCCGAGTCCGAGTGGTGCATCAGCGGCGACGCCTCTTCGACCTGCAGCGCGGCCACAGCGCGCGGTGTGGGTGCTGCGAGGTGGCCCGGCAGCAGCTTCAGGTCCGGCGTGCACGGCGAGTGGTCGGACACGATCGTGCGGATCACGCTGTCGTCGCGGCCCAGCTCCTGCCACAGCCCGTCCTGGTTGATCTGGCTGCGGATCGGCGGGCAGCACTTGTGCCGCGTGTCGCCGTCGGCAATGTCGTCGGACGCGAGGCCCAGGTAGTGGAAGCACGTCTCGGCTGTGATGTTGATGCCGCGCGCGCGCGCGTCGCGCAGGATCGGGATGCACTCGGTCGCCGACAGGTGCACAATGTGCAGGTGCAGCTTCGGCGCCGTTGGTGCAAGCCACACAATCTGCTCGACGGCGCACGTCTCGAACACGGGCGGCCGGCTTTCCAGAAAGGTGTTGTATGCCTCGAGAGCGCCGTGCGGTGCCAGCGGCGCCTCGGATGTCTGCACAGCGTCGCCGACCGAGTCGGCGATGGGCGGGATCATCTCCGCGTGGAACATGAGCGTCGTGTCGGCGTCTTTCAGCGTCTTCATTGCGAGTGCAATGTCGTGCGACGACACGGCCGGGAACTCGTCGACGCCCGAGTGGATCAGGAAGCCCTTGAAGCCGCGCACGCCGGCCTCGACCAGCGGCAGCAGCTCGTCGGCGTTGCCGGGGACGACACCGCCGTAGAAGCCGACGTCGACCCAGCACTGGCCACGGCTGGCGGCGAGCTTTTCCTTGAAGCCATGGAGCGTCGTGGTGGGCGGGATGGCGTTGAGAGGCATATCGACAACAGTGGTGACGCCGCCAGACGCGGCGGCACGCGTGCCTGTGTAGAAACCCTCCCACTCCGTGCGGCCGGGCTCGTTGAGGTGGACGTGGGCATCGACGATGCCAGGCATCAGGACGCTGGGCGAGTAGTCGACATAGCTGACGGACCCGTCGGCGGGGAAACTTGATGCGGGCAGGACCTCGCGGACGATAGAGACGATCTTGCCGGTCTCGGGCGAGACGGTGATGGTGGCGGGCGAGAGAGTGAGCGAGTTGTCGGCTTCGGTAAGGACGGCACGAGAAGAGGCAAGGACGACAAGCTGCGGCTTTGACGCCTCGGACCGGGTTATGGATATCATGGTAAGGCGAGGGAGTTGTGAAGGAGTTGTGTGAGAAGTGAGAAGTGAGAAGTGAGAGAAATGCGGAGAAAAACGGTCCTGACTATGAGTGATCAAGGACTGCTAACGTTGATGACAGTGTCAACCCGGTATTTGCTTTGAGCTTGGGAAGCAGGAGGCAGGGAATGATTTGATTACTGTGATAGGGCTGGGCCGTCAACGGTGAGGTAAGCTTAGCCAGATATAGAATCAAACGGGAGATCTCGATAGGAATCCGGGGAAGAGAATATGATAGAGGAGAGAGGAACGAGATAGAAGAGAGAAAGGAGACGAGCGAGAAGAAGGGTATCTTTAATCCGGGGTAAGGGTAACCTGGGGTAGATAGAGAGATAGAGGCCGGGGATGGTAATGGACAACCGACGAAACGGAGAGGGGAGATAGCGAGAGGGAGCGTGCGAATATAAGAGGGATCAAGAGTGAGATAAGGCGGTATGGGGTGGTAAGACGAGAGAGAGGCGGGAGGAGGATGAAATACGAGGATAAGAGGGAAAGAGAAGGCTAATGAGAAAGAAGATAACTAATAAGAATAAGACAAAAATAGAAGAAGAGGAAAATAGAGGAAGGGAGGGGCTTATCTCGAGGAGGGGGTGGGCTGTTCTTAAGAATGAAGGAATAGGAAGCTGAGAGGAAAGCAGGAAAGAGAGGAGCGAGAGGGTGTGTGAGCGAGCGTCGATATTGAAAGGCCGAGAGATAAGGATTCAAAGCGAGGGCGGTCGGGATGTTATTGATAAGGTGATAAGGGGCCTGGAATGGTTGGCATGAAAGAATCAAAGAATCGAAAAGTCGAGTGAAGAAATCAAAGAAATCAAAGATTTTAGAGAAATCAAACGAGAGAATCAAACTGAAGATCAGAGAGACCAGGAAGAGACTGGAGATGAGAATCAAGACAACATTGAAATAATAAAAAAACTGAAGAATTCGAGAACGAAAGACAGGATAAGAGTTCAAGGCGGAAGAAAAAGGGATAATAAGAAACGAGAATAAAGAGAAAATAAATCAAAATTAATTACTAAATCAAAATAATACAAAGCTAACTCACTCTCCGCCACGACAACGCAGCGCACCAAAATGGCATGCCGGGCAAAAGAGGGTCCCCTGACTCTCGTGGGACGGGGGAGCACAGTCAAAGAACGAGGATATTTCGTTGATTCACAAGTAGACGAATCCGATTTCCTGCCTGAGAGGTCGGACGCCTCGCCGGTTCGGCGTCTCCTCCAGGATCTGGACAGCGGGCCGCGGGACAACGACAACGGACAGCGGTAGTCGCTTGATGCCTGTTCTGTACTCGTATTAGTATACTTTTGTGTCTTTGTTTTTATATTTTTATATTTCCATATTTCTATGACTCTGGAATTCCTTTGCTTTCTTTCTGTTCTTCTAGAAGTCTTCTGCGGGCGAGTTTCATCCATGCCCGCCTCAATCTCATTAATCTCGTCTCGAATGTCTGATAGACCACGCTGAATAAAGCACAACCACCCTCGGCCGGCACTCTTCCACCCATGAAGCCGTTGCTGTCGTGTCAGTGCGTGCTGGTCCCTGCCCTGCTTGCTCGATGACAGATCTCATGGCTCACGACGACTGCCGATGGGATGCCGTGCACCCGGCCATACTCCGAACACCTCAGCCGCGGTGGCCAGCCAGTCGTCGCCCTCCCTTCCCCCGAGGTATTTGTGTAATTCGTCCACGGTCGTTTGTGTTCGTAGTACCTTTATCTTATTCTGCTGTATTTTGCGTATTTACGCGGATCACGATAGGGGCGAATTTGAGCCTGTCTCACGAATCACCGCCACGCTCCCACTCGCCAATATGAGACGATATCACTATCTTGTATCTCTGCAGTATACTAGCACACATACGCTCAGCTTAGTACCTCGTGCTACTTGTTTATACCTCGCCTCTATCTCTCTCTCCCATCGACAAACGTCAAGCCACCCGGACGCTGCGGCGACAAATGTCAATCTATATTTACGTCGTATGCACTTTCTCCGTGCTCCGTTCTCCGGTACTCCAGGATGTACTATTTCTCGCGCCCGTTCATGGGGGTTCAAGCAGCCTTAACTTCTGCATTGCTTGCATATTCTGTCATACGTTTGATAGCGAGATCGCATTGAAGCAATTGTCTGGCTCTAGATGTTGTCGCGCGTCGTTCCTTCCTTCGGTTGTGCCATGTCGTTGTGCTCTTTCCTTATCTGGCACCCTGGTCTTATTCGTCTTGTTGTATTTTGTATCTTTTGTATTTTCGTGTATTTTCTCCCGTTTTCTCGCCTGTCTTACCGACCTTTTGTTTCCGGGCACACATGCACGACTAAACCCCGACGTGCTGCGTGTCGCCTGAGAGTCAGTAATGCAAAGCGCATGAATAATACGAGTATTCAGTTCCTACAAACAGTGCGTTTTGTGCCCCAGCCAAACCCTCACTTCTGTCACTGAAGAGTAGGGAAAGTCGCTCTGGTGGGGAAGGAGCGACTCGAAGAGGGGACCCTGGCTTGTTTGGCTGCACGCCTGGCGGTACTTTACACTGTAATTTGTATGAGAGGTACATGCGCACATGCACAGACAAAGAACTCGGTCATTTTGGGAAGGAACAACCGGAGTCTCCCTTCGATTTACCTGCCAAACTAGGCTGCCCTGGTGGCCCGTCGGCTTTGGCCGGGTGGCTTTGTACCTCTACACCGCGTTTCTAGGGAGCAGTACTTTGGCCCGAACTAGCCTGATGAATAAGCACGTTAGCCCTCCGCAACACGACTCGACGCTAGGAGGTCGCCGTCTTCTGTGAGCCCCTTTGCCGGATTACGTAATCTAGCTTGCCGACGTCTAGGTCAACTGCCACCGCGGCGAAGATGAAGCCCAGCTGTGACTGACAGGGCGCGAGCACATGCCCAAAGCCTAAATTACCCGATCTGACAATGACCTACAGATGCAGAGCATGGAGTATCGAGTGGAAGATGGAGCGTGGCTGGACCCTCAGCCCAGCGCCGCAAGTGTATCTCGACCACCCAGGCCAGCCTTGCCCGATTAGGGTTTTGATCGAGTAACACGACGGCAATCCATCGAGTAACAGTCGAGTAACAGTCGAGCCAGCGTCGAGTAAGAATGCTTCAACACGCGAGCCGTCGGGACTCTGTCTGCGACCGAGTTTTGCAATCTCCCTGCCGTGGCTTTCTCCCTTTCCTATTCGGGCTATAATGAGGCTTTTCGTTGATTTTCATTGATTTTCGTTTCTTTTTTTTTTTTTTTTTTTTTTTTTTTTTTTTTTTTTTTTTTTTTTTTTTTGCTTTTTCTGTGCTGTTGTGTTCTTTGCTATCGAATATTTTTTCTTCTCCATGTGAGGGTGTACATGTACATCCACACATGTAAGATATATTGTGCATACGCATTTACGCCGTCTACTCTCGCTAATGCGAGGACTGCTTGCAATTTCTCACGCTGTTTGGCTTTCGCGATTTGCCATCCTGCGTCGATATTCATTCATCGATATCTTTCGATATTCATCCACCATCTACGCCAGTATCGAACTCGATATCCCCCAGGCCCAGCCGCAACCATATATTCTTTCGGTGCCAGCAGGGCGTCTTTCTCTCATGATAGGCTGTGCTTGACTCTGGATCTTATTAGCATTTGTTGTTCCCTCCGGGTCTCGTCGACGCAGTTCTGCTTCCCGTTGGAACACTCGCTACTTTTCTTCGCCTTTGCGTCTTCTCCTGGCTTTTACTCGTCTTTCCGAATCCCATATATTTACTTTTTAGTCCAAGGAACTCGACGACTTGCTACCCAAGAGCCTGGTTGGGCAAACGGGCGAACAAACTTGGAGAAATCAGCAACATACCCAGCAGACCAGGTTACAAGCACCGAAGAACCAAAGCGCAGAAAACCAGAAGAGCAGAGAATAGCCTGACTACGTTGACAACACTTCAAGGACTGCAAAAGCAAACACAACAGTTTCTACACCACCATAAACTGTCAAGCACCTGCCACACTAAAGCCGTGTCTCAGAGCCAACCTGGCTACGCTTGGATCTGCCAACTAGGCACATAATCCCTCGACCTTTTCAGTCACCCATTATTATTACTATCCCGTCATTCCCTTCAACTACCCTCTCCACCCACTACTCACAACTTACCTTTTGCAGAAGAGACAGCTTTGAGCCTGCATAACCCAGAACCCTCTGCTCGTTTGGGTGGTCTCCTGACAGAATAGAAAAAGAACTGTCCACCCACATCCGCCAGCATAAATCTTGCACGGGCTTGTTGACTATCCCTCTTTTCCATTTCCTACATCTCAAAGTCTTTTTCTATATTCGTTATAACTTCACATATTTATAATCCCAGATACTTGTCGTTTCCTTTATTTCTTCTGTTCTTCCTTTCTCTTTATTATTATAGAGTTCCGCTTCACAGCATCCCAGCCACAAAGCAGCTCTGCTTTGACAACAAATCCTGGGCTTTCTCTGTCTTTTTCTTACTTCGCCTCTCATCTATTAACCGTCTTCCGAGCTATGTATGCCGTCTGTCTGTCTTTGACATACGCACCGGTCCCAGTCGGTCAAACGCCACTCTCATCAAAACGCATCTTGACATAGGGTTTGACCAAAGAGCGACGCAGCAGTTCTCGGGGAGTTTGCTCGAGTTTGTTTGTTTTCGTTCTTCTTCTTGCTCTTATTATTATTATTACTTTGGGTTTGATTTTCCGTCCTCCAGTTCTCGCCTCCGAATTTGAAACAAGCATCGGTTATTCCAACGGCATCTGCTCTCTCAATATCTCCATCACCTCCAGGACAAGATAGCATGCATAATTCCTATATATCGACTGGCGTGGACTCTGTAGCGCCATCGACCCAGGAAAACATGCCTTACGACAACAACTGGGTCACCATGAACTCGTACCCACAGTCAACCATGGCGAGCTTCACCAGCACCGAGTTTGCCTACATGCCGCCCATCACGACGCATGATCTGCCGCCTCATGATATGCCTCATGACGGCCTCAACCGGATGCCACCACCACTTCAGCCTCGCGAGTCACCGCAGCAAAAGCACGCCTCGGAACTCCCACCCAAGCAGCAGCAGCCGCCGCTCTCTATGCCACCACTGTCCATGGCCCACCACGCATCACCGCACCACCACCAGCTGCCTCAGTTGCCGATGCTGACTGTCCCGTCGAATCCGACGTGGCCTAGCATGTTGACGAATCCTAGCCAATACGTGGCTCAGCCACAGTCAATTCACATTGCTCCGCGTTCGGGACCACAACCACCAGCGCCGCCGCCTCTCAAAACCAAGCTGAACGAGAGAGAAGGCAAGCCGAACCCCCGCAAAATGCTAACAGACGACGACCGCCGCAGAATGTGCGAGTATGCCGAAACGCACCCCGGTGTCAAGCAGTCTGAAATCGGTGCCATTTTTGGCGTGGAGCGAAGGTAAGAATTCAAAACATGGAACAAGCAACGCTCTAGTAGACTAATGAAAACAGCACGGTGTCCAAGGTGTTGCGGAACAAAGACAAGTACGTGTCCAAAGATGACCGCAGCAAATCACCGGGGGGCAAGAAGAGCAAGGGCAGCAAGTTCCCCGACATTGAGCGTGCACTGAGCAACTGGGTGCGCAATGCTCAAAAGTCAGGCATCTCCGTGACAGACGCAGATATCAAAGACAAGCTCCGCTTCTTTGCTACCAACACTGGCAACCCTGACACAGTTCTCAAGACCAGCACAACGAGCTGGTTGGAGAAGTTCAAACAGAAGAATGGCGTTGGTTCTGGCAGACTGGTCCGCCGTGCGTCCGAGACCAACATCCCGAAACGTAAACCCTCAATCAACTCAATGAGCTCCATGAACAGGGTCGTGGGATCGCCTTTACTCGGCCCGATGGAGTCGGCGGGTAACGACTCACCACTTTCGCCCGCGACTAGACAGCAGTCGACTTCTCCCACTTCGGCTAACCGCAGCGACGAGGAAAGGGACACCCTCAGCGCCGGCCCGGGTTCTATTGGCCAGCACTTTATGGGATTTGGCGCCGACAACAACGGAACCAGCAACGGCAATCACAACAACCACGGTGGCCACATGAACCCGTCGGGCCTGGGCAGCAACATGACCATGGGCATCGGGATTGGTGGCATGAGCTACAAAAACGGAAACAGCCAGAGCACGACATCCCTCACGAGCGTATTTACAGACGCGCCAGTATCATCCTTTTCCGGCAGCCCAACGGCGCCCTATACATTCTCGCCCGATGCGAATGTCGGCTCTTTCCTAGCGACGGATCCTATGGCACACCCTGGCAGTGCCAGCTTCCAGAGACCACGCAGCCAAACGCTCCCTGCACTCAATATGGACTACATGAGTCACCATGCGCAGCAAAGCCATCAGCAGCACGGCCAGCACCATGACAACCACGAACATCACGGGCACCATGGCCACAACGATGCCGTGGTTTCTACGCCGGGGGAATCCATGACCCCAAAGTACCTGCACCATCACCATCTCTCATCGACAGCACCCTCGTCAGCAGTGGATTCGCCTATGACGGACATTTCTGGGCCTTCCTACGGTCTTGACAGTGCTGTGGTGTCTCCCCAGCTGAGGCGCAGCGGCAGCAACGGCAGTCTGTTCCAGAGCAACCCACGCTCTGCAGGGGGGCTAGGAGGCGCTACGATTCTGGGCAGCCCCCTGGCTGGCAACAACAACGGCAACAGTAGCAATGGCTTGTCTGGAAACGCCGGCGGATCCACGCCAAACTCGCCCACGCAGGACGACGCTCGTCGTGCCGCAGATACACTGCTGACGTTTATCAAGACGGGCTCCAGCGGATTCGACCATACAGACTACATGGCCGTGGCCCGCATGGTTGATAAGCTACGCCTGCAGCATGTAACCATCAAGAGCCACAGCGGCATGGGCGGTCTCTCCCAGATCCCCGAAGGCGAGAGTGAGATGGGCAGCGAATCTGCAGCACACCACGTTAAGATGGAGGCCACTATCACGGCGTGATCTCTCTTAATCTTTCTTTTTTTACTCTTTCTTTTATTCATCACTTGCCTATCTAGGACTACATCGATCTGTTACGGGACACGGTCACCATGCACACGCATACCAAACAACACCCACCCTTTTTTGATTTTCACCACTGTCTATTAACTCAGACTCTTATTGTACATCTTCTTGGGGATTCAAATCCACACCTCGTACCAAGAAAAGATCTCTTTCCGCTCACGCGACGACCATGGCTACTTTCTCACTCTCGGCGAATTTGTTTTTTACTTGTTTACTTGTTGTTTTCTTATTTTCTTTATTTTTCTCTTCTTTTCCTTCTTATTTTTTTTCTTTTTTTCTGTTTGCTTCGTTTGTCTTCGGTTATTCTTTTCTTTGACTCACCATAATTGGGGCCAAGTCAGCCAGAAACAGTCAGGGCCCGTGAACGAAACGGCAAGACATAGCATACGATGGTTGCTGGCCACGGAGTTAGTGCTTCAAGGGGAGGAACATGGGGCCATTTGCTATTATTCTCATTTTTCAGTTTGATTTTTCTCATTTATTTGCTTTGTTTTTGATGTGGCTTGCACTACAGGGATTTTCTTGTCAACACACGGACGCAAGTCCTGGACTAGATAACAAAAGAAGAGACTCCTCGCTGGACACACGTCCAAACAACTAGGTGCGTGGGAGGGATGGCCAGAGCATTAGGTGGAAAAGCAAAAAGCACACAAGACAGGACAAAAAGCAGGAGTGCCTTTACTAGACCTCGAAGAGAGAAGGATCCGCCAACACGAGACGCACACGCAACTGTTGTCAGGATTGGTCCAAAAGGCAGCCCAGGCTACCAATGACAGGACATACAAGGGGTGGTTGTGTCTTTCATCTTTTTCTATTTCGTTCTCTGTACTTTGGTTGGTTCCCTCAGCTCTTTTCCCTCACCCTCCATCTTCCGCTTTTCCCTATTCAACCTCACCTCTTCTATTTTTATTTCCTGTTCTCACCCCCTTATTTTGATTTTAATTTGTTCTGGGACGGCTTTTGTGATATCAACTTATTTTTTCTTTTTCTTTTTATTGTTCAATGTTCTCTTGGGAGGTCAAGGGAGTGGGAGGCAGCAGCAGGCACACAACAACAATATCCCGGCAATGTGCTTGCTCCCTCTATCACTCTCCATCATTTTCGGTCTCTGGTGGCATGTTTTGCCCTCTACACGCCAGGCGGAACACCTTCAGAGACCCCGACTCAATGTGCGCATGCTTGCAAGAAGAAATACTAATCAAACATCACAAAAAAAAGATAACACCAGAATACAAATAAAAAAACAAGGGCGGCTTTTTCGTTCAACTTCTTCTTCTGCACCGTGATATAAAGATAAAGGAATATAGATAGATGCTTTGTTTACATTCTGCAAGTCTGTTATAGCTTACTAATCCAGCACGATAGACCATATTACATAATTTAAGTCAAGCATGCGCGATATAGTCTAAAAGGGTATCAATTGTTTATGGAAACGTTGGGGGCCAAAAGCTAGACTAAAGCCCCTAATCCTGTGCAATGTCTCAGCCGAGACCGAAAAGCAGAGATAGCTACCGTGGTAGGTAACATTTATCGTAGACTATATTCCACTCAGCTTAGCCGTTCCTCCCAGAGACCTAGTACTCCAGTTTCTGCCAGTTCGGGTACCAGGCGCACGAAAATAGCCTCTACTATGCTGTACAGCAGATGCTTGTTACAGTAGGCATCGTCAAAGATGTCCAGTAAGCTGCCTTCAATCTCGCTGATGACAGCCTGAGATGCTTCCTTTTTGCCCTTGCCCCAGACAGCATAGACCGCCTCGGCCGTCCTACGCTTGAGGGCAGCATATTGCTCGTCATTAGCAGGCTCGACGAGGGTAGGTGGTGTCGCGCCAAATTTGTTGCCAGGAAAGACAGCACCGCGGATAGCGCGCAGCAGCGTTGGTAACAGCCCTGGTTCGAGAGCAAATCTGTGAATATAGTGTGACAGCAGACTTGAGAGGGATTAGTATGGCTTCTCACTCCTGAATGGGGGTCGTTTCTGCTTGTCGTTTGTAAAGTGCAGGAACAAAGAGGGTGTAGAGGGTGCCGTGCGCATGAAGAGGGTGTGGTAGGGGGAGGGGGTGGCGTAAGCAGAGAGATAAATTTCCGAATCTGCTGGATGTCGCGGCAAAGCAATAAAAAAAGAAAGGTTGCAAGATATAATGGAGCTTCAATAAAGAGTGCAATGCCAAACAATGGTTGAATGTTCCATCCTTAGCAATGGTAGGCCAGTGCTTTCTTTTTCCTGAGTGCTGCATGATTATGACAAAACTAAGCCATAAGTTGGTTGGAAGTGCGACGGCACAAGGGTAGATAGGGAAAACAGAAATGACATCCAGTGATAATCGCCTATATTGTATGCCAGAGAAAGAGGTAGGGGTGCTCAAAGTGCATGCATATGATCCTCGCCGGTCGGTGCTATTATTTGTCTGGCCCTCTCGAAATAATGACAGGCCACTAGGATCTAACCCGGCACACATGGATGGTAACTCTTGTAGTAGAAGTATTCAAATAAGATAAAAGAGAGCAGAGAACCATCAGACGAGGGTGTGGTGCTCGTAAATCGAGAGGAGAAAAGCAAAATACATGAATTACCATATCATGTACTCCTGTGTTCTGCCCCATCCTCTAGATTTAGTGACCGCCATGTGTCTGTTGTGCCTTCATGCATATTCCAGGGCTTAGACCACACTGTGCCTGCGTATAGCAGCCAATCAAGCGTACATGACCGTACAGTGGGACGTACTCGGAAGTCGGTCTGTAGCAGGACTGCAGGTTGTCTTCTCTCATAGTAGCGATCATCAGGTCGCCGACTTGGCCGCCCGTGGTGCTTGTATGAAGAGCTGGATAGGCACGTGGAGCAACCTCACAAAGCTCAAAAACGAGAGGGATGGGCCGAGCCCGAAGGAAGAGGGAAGAGGATAAAGAGGAAAAAATGGTAAAGAGAAGAAAAGACCGCGTAATGGGAGATGCCTATCCACATGAACGGTCACATGCACACTTAAGCGGAGGAACATGGAGGTGTGGAGAGACTATGGGATGGACAGCAAGAATAAGGATAAGAAAGAATAAGAGTCAAGAGGCTAGGGAGGGGGCACGGAACGAAGCGGTAGGTCATTTTCATTTTGCCTCCCTCTAGTCCCTTAGTGGGAGCATCAGCGGACGAGAGAGACGGAGAGAGACGTCAGATTGACGAAGTGAAAATGCAGGCCCATGAGGGTGTAGCAAAGAGGAGACGGCGCACGGTGGGAATACTTTTCGATCATCCGGCGCGTAACTAACGTGCATAGGTGGGTGTTGGCACATGTGAGTTTTGTGCAATAGGAGCCCAGAGATGCTCCTTTGACTTGCTATTGGACCAAACTCGACGTAGAAAGGGTGTAAGGAAATTGGAGTGCAAATGCGAGTGAAAAACAACGATATTGTGAATGTGAAGCATGTCAAAGCTCGTGATAAAAGAAGAGGAATGCGCAACGACGAATAGATGGCGAGATAAGAATGAAAGGCAGGCGGTAAAGTCAGAATAAAATCAAAGAGCATAGAAAGGAAATATAGAAATAATGAACTTCGCATCACATATGGCTTCTTTGAATTCTTATTCGATCTCGATCACGAGCATCTTCCGCATTCATCCATAGTTCGCACCCTTTGGCTTGAATAGGCAAAGGCAGACAAGAAGCTGGCAACGCGGATATGTTTTTCTTTCTGAGAACACGCCCGCTGAGCAGCACACTCCGCATCAATTGTCAAATAGGATGCTCAGGACTCATATCTGGCCGTTCTATGGCTCATTGCGATATCAGCTTGACGGGACAGGCTCGCTTGAGCTCGTATTCCATTGATGTACTCGATACTTGATTTTTTGTACTGATACGAATCTGATGATTTGGGTACTATGAGGCGTAAGACCAAAGGATCAGATATCAGGTATCAAAGAAGGTAGCGGCACAATCAAATAACGGAGCATGGAGAGAGAGAAGCGAAGCGAGCATTGATTGCTCCGAGAAAGACGGCAGCAAAACAGATGAACAGCAAGTCCAGTGACTGAAAGGGCATGCGGAATGCACGGGGATGTTACATTTGTGACAAGGATGCAGCTTTGCAGCCCAAGAGCATGTGATGTGACAACTGAAGCCATGGATAGACGAGGGTAAGTAGTATATGTGAGAATGATGTGGGAGGGGGTAAGAGAGATGCGACGTTGACCGGAGCATATCGAACAAAGACATGCAGGGGGTGTATGAGATGTAGCACAGGAGCGTGATGGGTAGATGGCCAGATCAAGGAGAGACTAGATGAAGAAGCAAAGGAGGCGTTGAGGTTCAGGAGGAATGAGGAAATCAAAAGGGGGCGAAGACGAGGAAAACAGCAGGACAGAGCGACTTACCGATCAAGAGGCCCATTGAGAGCGGCAATGCAGCCAGGGCCATTGATGACAAGCCAGTTGAGCATAGACAATGTGCCGTAGAGCCAAGGCATGCGGACCTGAAGCTGGACGATGTTGCAGGCAGTGGTCCAGACGCTAAAGGACAGAACGGGGACTACAGGCTCTTCGTAGGCCGCAGACAGGAGGGACACTTTCTCGTCCCTGCTGCCAGTGCTGTCTGCAGTAGTGGGACGTGGTATACTGCCCATGGAGCGTGCGCCCCGAGGCGGCAGCGAGCGGGACAGCGTGAAGCTCGCGACGAGGAACCGAATGGTGGCAAACAGCACAAATCCGGCGTTGAGGACGGACAATACGACGTTGCTGGCCGTCGTTGCGAGCCAGCTGTCCGCCGTCGCTGTCTTTGCAGCCCCTTCGGCAGCCCCGTGTCGCTTCGCTGCCGCTCTTCGTCGCCGTACCACCGGCTTGGGGTCGCCTTCCATCTTCTCGCGTACAATTCGCGACACGAGCCCGACAATCTCCCACATCATCCACGGCTCGGCCACGCGGCGGGCCAAAACGTTGCCGATGAGTAGCTCCGAGAAGATTTGGCCCACAAGCGATGTCAAGCACTCATTCTCGAGGTCCTCGGTGGGCAGCAGCACGGCCAGGAGCCCGCCGACCAAGAGCTGCCGGTATGCAGCCTCGTTGGCAGACTGCTCGGCGACGAGCTCAGCCGCCTTTTGTTTATCCTCTGAGAAGGCAAGTGATGGCACCGGCGACAGTGCCGGCAGTGGCCACAGCGCATGGTAGGCAGCCCGTGTGTCTGTAGCAATGGATGAGCCTACCATGGAGTTGCGCGACGCGCGGTATGCCCCGACGTGGTTGTCGAGGAGCTGTGGGATTTCGTCAAACAGCAGGCTCTCGAGGTCGACTTTGCGCAGGCGCTGCTCGAGGGCGCGCGTACAATGGGCAACGATCTGAACGATCTCAGTGACAAACTGGTCGTCGTCGGGCGTGATTTTGCCGTACCAGGTCAAGACGAACTCGCGAACGACGACAGCCAGCAGGGCGTAGAGCTGCAGGTCGACGTCGTTGCGGCTCGTCAATGGAGGCAATATATCTTCAATAGGAGTGCTATCGGAGTTGGCAGTGCCTGCTGATGTTGTCGCGCCACCGCTTCCAGACTGCGAGTCGCTGGGGCAGAGGGTGCGGCGGATGAGGAGGATCGTGGCCTTGTCGGAGAGGGGGTCAACGCCGGCCAAGCGGGATCCTATGGGCTGTGAGGGGGCATGGCGAGCAGATGTAGGGGATGCCGGCAGTGCAGGGCCGCTCTCTGTTGCAGCCATTGCCGCGCTGTTGCGAGTCCCAGCTGCTGTGCGACAGGGGGATGTGACGTGGATCGCGGGATGGCGAGGGATGGCGAGGGATGACGTCGCTCACTGAGCATCGGCCGTCACAGGCGAGTCTAGGCTGATTCCAACTTTCGCGAGTACTATGGGTCTCACAACAGAGGGCTGAAGCTCAGACCAGAGGTATTTCGTTGTTGCTTGCGTCGAGGGAAATGCAGTGCGCGATTGCAGATCGTCGTCGTCGTCGAGGGAGCCGTTGCGAGCTGGTCATTTCGTCAGTGTCTCTAGCCTCTGGGGTCCGGCGCGCTTATCAGCTGCCACTCTGCTAAAGCGGTGCCACTCTGCTAAAGCGGCAGGCGGTGTGGGCCTTCTGCGCCAAGTGCACAAATGCGCGGGCACTAGCCCACGGCCCTTGTATAAGTACACTAAACGACGTAATGGGAAATAAGGGTTCACTGACAACAACATGTATTCAAACGAGCGATACACAGCATCACGATGCTTCATTTATCATCTATCTCGTTTCTATTTGTTTCCTGTTAGGTGCAGGTAATGATCGCTACCACGAGAATCATATAGTTACTAACAACCTTACAGGCTTCGACTCACCAGCTGCAAAGTCGCGTTTCTCTATAAATGCAGGTCATTTGATTCTTCTTATTTGTTTATTTGATTTGTATTTATTTCTCTTTGAATCTTCACTTCACAGTGATCTGGCCACGAAGATCATGACATGTCGTCGTTGTCACGCCAACTGAGGGGTGTGCCGTTTGTCGTCTGCCCGATGCAGTCTTTCAGTGCTGCAGGCCTGCGGCCAGATATGCGGCCGTCAGCCTTCTTTCTTTTTTGATTATTGATTCGCCTCCTCCTCCGTACACTGAATACGGCAATACCACTCGCTCTACCTGCAAGATGACCTAAAGGGATGGCGTGTAGGTACGAAAATCTACGACGCACATGGCCTGCACGGCGGATCTATGGCTGCATCGTGGTGGCAAGATGCCGCACCAAATCGACGCTTATGCCGACCCGTACGATCTCAGAGGCCCGTCTCCATCCGCACACAATCGGCGACTGCATATTAAGCGAGGGAGGGTGTATGTCTGCCAGCTGGCATGCTGCTATAGGCCCAGTTGTGGCGGCTAGATGCATCTGCGCACTGCTGTATGCACGCCGTAAGATGTGCGCGTTGCATAACTTTGGATGAGAAATGTTTCAGTTGCTTTGTGCTATCCGGTGCTATGTGGCGTTAGGTGCAGTGGTGGCTCTGTCAAAAGTGCCATGCTCTTGGGTGGGTGTGCAGCAGAGCAGCACTGCAGATTACATACAAGAACACCGACCGTACGGCCTGCCGGCATCTGCCACTCGGGCATTTGTACGTGGCTAGATGAGAATCTGCTCATCACAGTAGTGAGGTCTAATAAGATGGCACCAGTTAATTTACAGCTCGCGAGTGTTGTAAAGCGGTGATGGCATTCAAGCATGTACAAGGGGTTGGGCTATATACACAGAAATGGAAACTAAATAAACAGTGAAAAATGTAACAGAAGAAACAGATGAATAATACCCGCGTATTTTAGTACCGTAAGATGGATTAACAGGACAACCCTCGCCATCCCTATTTCTTTTTCTTCCTCTATCGTTCGTGCGAATCATAAAACGCCTACAACAACCCAAAGCGTCGCGCCGTCAAGTTGTATGAGCGTCTAGTTTGTATGATAAGGTGATATGGCGTAAAGTTACAAGACAGATGCAACCGCATTTTTATACAGACAGTCGAGAAAGAAGCGCGCGAGGCATGGCCTCGTTTTGATGTGCCGTTGTTTACTCATCGGCTTCCTTGCGTGTGGTCTCGTATCTAGTCAGGTTAGTAAGTGCTCGGATAATATAAAGACAGGTCAATAACATACCTCTTGCCACGGAATGCCCACATGCCCCAGTTACCACAGCTGATGTCCTGCGGGTCCATGTCGTTTAGATCCCACCGCTGACTGCGGAAGATGTTCTCGCTTGGCTCCATCAGCAGGTCAAACTCGCCCTTGGCCGTCTTGCCCACCCACTCAATGTCGCGCTCCATGTCGTACTGCGTGTATCCGGTCACAATGACTGGCGCCTTGGTCTCCAGCAGCAGCGGCACCGTCTCAGTCCACTCGTGCGAGCTTGCCGGGTGGCCCAGACCGGGGTGGAACAGCACAAAACAGTCAAAGTACGGGTCATATGGTGCATAGTAGTTGGTCTTGTGGATCGTGTGGTAGTAGTCCACAATCGTGCTGATCTTCATTGTCGAGCAGATACGGTCCTCGACAATGGCACCGAATGGGTTCTCGGGCGTCCGCGGTGGCAGCGGGAACTCGTCGTCACGGTTGGTCATGCTCTCGGGGCCGATAAAGATCAGGTGCAGCCGCGCGCTCGGGAACAGGTGTGACAGCTGCACCCATACGTCGCGGGGCAGCGACGACTCAGCACGCGCACCCAGGATAAACAGACGCACAGCCGGTGCCTGTGGCCGGATGCCCTTGATCGAGTCGCTCTCACCGGCCTTGGGCGGGTGCAGCGTGTACCGCAGTGCACTGAACGACTTGAGACCCTCTGTCGTCATCTGACCGCCCTTGCGGATGTTGTACGGGCTCAGCTCGTGCAGTACACTCGCAATCGTGACCGGGTACGTCAGCAGCCGCGTGACCTGGCGCATGCTGCGATCGTCGCTAACGGCGTTGAAGCCACGCGTGTACATGAACGTGTCCCAGCTAGACATGTTGACCAGGGCCTCCTCCATCTGCGGGCCCGGGTAGTCAAACTCGGGGAACGCGCGGCCGGACCGCAGGTCGTGGTCGTCCTCGTTGATCTGGCGCAGCGTGTCGCAGATCTGCAAGTGTGCCTCGTAATCGTCCATCCAGTGCTCCTCGCAGCAGTACACCGGCACACCACAGTCCGGGCACTCAAAGTCCACCTTCTTGGGAGGCAGCTCGCTGCCGTCTTCAAACCGTTCGAGCGCTTTGAGTTTCGGCCGTTGCGGCAGGTCGGCGACGGGGGCACCAGAGTTCTGGTGGTGCGGGTGTGGGCAGTTTGCGTGCATCTTGATAAAGGCGGCCCGTTTGCGCATGTCGGGGATGGGCGACTCCGTGTACGAGTGAAACAAGTCGTCCTCCTCCAGCACCCGCTTCGGCTGGGGTACATCGCTGACGGGAGGGTCGGCCTTGAGCGAGAATATAGATCTCCTCCGCTTCTGCGACAGCACGGCCGGGTTCGTCTCTGCGGTGGTGGTGTTTGATGATCTTGCGGCCGAGCTTGGTGATGCAGCACTCGACACCGGCGACTCTAATGACCGCCGCCACCGTGACCGGAGGCCAGGAGTGGCTCTTGCCTCAGTATTCGGCGGGGCAGCCAGCGACGAGCCGGCCCGGGCTGCCGAGGGCGTAAGTCGGCGGACGGCGGCGTTCATGGCGGGAAGCGGTCGTGGCCGGGTGGGGGTCCGTGCGCATTGGCGGCACAGATTGGACAGCATGGCCCGTACAGCTGGCTCGGGGGATGCCATTGTGAGTCGTAAGCAGGCACAATGGGTGTTGTCGAGAGTGTCGAGAGCGGTGGTCCTTGACGGCGTGGGAGCAAGGCAATCTTTCGAGTGGCCTGAGACCGCGGGACCCAGTAAAAAAAGTGCTGCTCTAATGATGCATTGGGGTTGACTACCGCAGATTTGGCACTGCGGCGCCCGCTCCCCGCCAGACTGCACGGCAGAATAAACCTCACTGACCGCCCGCCCACTATAATCATTAATTCGTATGGCGTATCCGCATTTGCACTATTGCTGCTCACTAATACGCTGCAGTCTAAGCTTCGGAGCTCGGCCATTGGCCTGCCTATGCGGAATTAGAATGTTCCGCCACCCGGCCCCGCCTACTACCAGAGCTACTGGCCTAAAAGAGGAGCTCCTTCTTCTTGTTGATTTTTTCCGACCGCCTATTAAACTGCACTTTTTCAGGCTTCATCCGTTTGCTTTCTCTCCTCCTCCTTCTCTCTCCTTTCCTCTCACGCTCCCAACGGAAGCGCATCTTCATCCCATGCCCTGAACTGCGTGCATCCCCTTTCCCTTCCCCCCTCCTCCCCTCCCTCCCCCTTTCCCATTTAGTGGACGTCCCGCGCAGGCTCTACTGCGCGCGGACTTCCGGGACCTCTCAGCTGCAATCATGGCGACCGCCACGTCGAACATGTTTCTCTACTCGCTGACGCTGCAGCCGCCGACGACTATCAGCCAGGCTATCCTCGGCCAGTTCTCTGGCACCAAGGAGCAGCAGATTCTCGTCGCGTCCGGCTCGCGTCTAGCACTCCTGCGCCCTGACCCGGCACAGGGCAAGGTCATCACGCTCCTGGCCCACGATGTCTTTGGCATCATCCGTGCCATTGCGTCTTTCCGCCTTGCCGGAAGCAACAAAGGTATGTCTGCAGTCCCACGGGTGTCTCTTGTACTTGGTTACACCCAATCCCCTCTTCTGCTCGTCACATAGTGACCCTTTTATCAGGCTAGACGCGTCCGAGACTCGACCAGAGTCCGTCCTCTAGTCTGTTCGTCTTCCCTAGCACAGTTCGTTGCTTCCCACAGCTAGAACACAAGCTAACCTTCCAGACTATATCATCCTTGCCACAGACTCGGGTCGCATCACAATCGTGGAGTACATCCCCGCCGAGAACCGCTTTTCGCGTGTCCATCTCGAGACTTTTGGCAAGTCCGGTGTGCGCCGCGTCGTGCCAGGCCAGTATCTTGCTGCCGATCCCAAAGGTCGTGCTTGTCTGATCGCGTCTGTCGAGAAGAACAAACTGGTCTACGTCCTCAACCGCAACTCTCAGGCCGAGCTTACGATCTCCTCCCCCCTCGAGGCTCACAAACCTGGTGTTATTGTCATCGCATTGGTGGCTCTCGATGTTGGTTACGCGAATCCTGTGTTCGCTGCCCTGGAAATGGACTACAGCGAGTCGGACCAGGACCCTACTGGTGAAGCCTACCGCGAGTCTGAAACACTGCTGGTCTACTACGAGCTCGATCTTGGTCTCAACCACGTCGTCCGCAAATGGTCTGACCCCGTGGATGCCTCGGCCTCTATGCTCTTCCAAGTTCCTGGTGGCAACGATGGTCCTAGCGGAGTCCTGGTTTGCGGCGAGGAGAACGTTACATACCGCCATTCCAACCAGGAGGCATTCCGTGTTCCCATTCCCCGGAGGCGTGGCGCAACGGAGGATCCCAACCGCAAGCGTACAATCGTGGCTGGTGTCATGCACAAGCTAAAGGGTAATGCTGGCGCTTTCTTTTTCCTTCTCCAGACCGAGGATGGAGACCTGTTCAAGGTCACCCTTGATATGGTCGAGGACGACGAGGGCAACCCAACGGGCGAGGTGATGCGGCTCAAGATCAAGTACTTTGATACTGTGCCCGTCGCATCTAGCCTATGCATTCTTAAGAGCGGTTTCCTCTTCGTGGCGTGCGAGTTTGGCAACCATCTGTTCTACCAGTTTGAGAAGCTTGGTGACGATGATGACGAGCTGGAGTTTTCTAGCGATGACTTCCCCGCTGATCCCAAGACATCTTACGAGCCAGTCTACTTTTACCCTCGCGCGGCCGAGAACCTGGCTCTGGTAGAGAGCATCGACTCTACCAACCCTATGCTGGACAGCAAGGTGGCCAACCTAACCGACGATGACGCTCCCCAGATCTACTCTGTCTGTGGTAATGGTGCTCGCAGCACATTCCGGATGCTGAAACATGCTCTGGAGGTGAATGAGATTGTCGCGTCCCAACTTCCTGGCACGCCCACTGCGGTGTGGACGACCAAGGTGCGGCGGGATGACGAGTTTGACTCGTACATTGTCCTGTCTTTCAACAATGGCACCCTCGTGCTAAGCATTGGCGAGACTGTCGAAGAAGTGACGGACACTGGCTTTTTATCTGGTGTGCCCACTCTCGCCGTGCAGCAGCTTGGCGATGACGGTCTTCTCCAGGTCCACCCCAAGGGTATCCGTCACATTGTCGATGGCCGTGTCAACGAGTGGCCTGCACCGCAACACCGTTCCATTGTGACAGCCGCTACCAACGAGAGACAAGTGGTTGTCGCTCTGAGTTCCGGTGAAATTGTCTACTTTGAGATGGACACCGATGGCTCGCTTGCCGAGTACGACGACAAGAAAGAGATGTCAGGGACTGTCACCAGTCTCAGTCTTGGTGCCGTGCCCGAGGGCCGCCTCCGCAGCTCCTATCTAGCCGTCGGCTGTGACGACTGCACCGTTCGTATCCTGAGTCTCGACCCCGAAACTACTCTTGAGAGCATGTCTGTCCAGGCTTTGACAGCTGCCCCTTCATCGCTACTAATTATGGCGATGGAGGACTCCTCGGCCGGCGGCTCGGCCTTGTACCTTCACATTGGCCTGAACTCGGGCGTGTACCTTCGCACTGTTCTCGACGAGGTAACCGGTGAGCTCACCGACACACGCCAAAGATTCCTTGGCCCCAAGCAGGTCCGCCTGTTTCAAGTTTCAGTTCAAAGACGGGCCTGCGTGCTAGCGCTTAGCTCCCGTCCATGGCTTGGCCACGACGACAGCAAGGCCAAGAACTACGCCATGACCCCTCTCGACTACGGCGAGCTTGAGTTCGGCTGGAACTTCAGCAGCGAGCAGTGCGAAGAAGGCATGGTTGGCATCTACGGCAACTTTTTACGGTATGTTTTCTCCCCCCTTTTGCGACTTGCCCGTTCTTCAACACCCGTGATGCGTCAAATGATGAGTAATAAGGGAATTAATCCTATGCAAAATACAATGAGGACTCAAAATTATTTAAATTATCAATTGTTCCTTCTGACATGACGCACATCACTTCCTGGTGTCTTTCTATCACTTCCCTGCTGGTTTATTGGTGGTTCGGTTTACTAACGTGTGTTCCACTTCCAGTATCTTCTCGGTTGAAAAGCTCGGCGACGCTTTGATTCAAAAGTCTTTTCCCTTGACATATACCCCACGCCGCCTTGTCAAGCACCCCGAGCTTGGTGTTTTCTACACAATTGAGTCAGACAACAACACTCTTTCACCAGACCTGCGGCGACAGCTTTTGGAGGCGCCTGGCGCAACCAACGGCAGTGGCTCGCAGGTGCTGCCTCCCGAGGATTTTGGCTACCCTAGAGCCAATGGCCGCTGGGCATCTTGCATCAGTGTTGTCGACCCTATTGGCGAGGAGCCTGGTGTGACGCAAACTATTGAGCTTGAGGGTAACGAGGCAGCCACCAGCATGGCTGCTGCAACATTTGCCAGTCGCAACGGTGAGCACTACCTGATTGTCGGTACAGGCAAAGACATGGTTGTGAGCCCGCGCAAGTTCACCGAGGGCTACATCCATGCCTACCGCTTCAGCGAAGACGGCAAACAGCTCACGTTCATGCACAAGACCAAGGTTGAGGAGCCGCCCACGGCGATGATTCCCTTCCAAGGCCGACTGCTCGTCGGTATTGGCAAGGTCCTCCGCGTCTACGACCTAGGTCTGAAGCAGATGCTGCGCAAGGCACAGGGCGAGGTGGCAAACAAACTGATTGTCTCGTTACAGACGCAGGGCAGCCGTATTGTTGTTGGCGATGTCGAGGAGGGTGTCACATTTGTCGTGTACAAGCCGGAGGTCAATAAGCTGCTGCCGTTTGCTGATGATATCATCAAGCGGTGGACAACGTGCACGACGATGGTCGACTACCAGACGGTGGCAGGCGGTGACAAGTTTGGCAACCTGTGGATTGTGCGCGTGGGCGACAAGGCGAGCCAGGATGCCGACGAGCCCGGCTCGGAGCTGCAGCTGACCCACGCGCGCAGCTACCTGCACGGCACACCCAACCGTGTGGCGCTGATGGCTCACAACTACACCCAGGACGTGCCGATGAGCATCTGCAAGACGGGCCTCGTGGTGGGTGGCCAGGACGTGCTTGTCTGGAGCGGTCTCCAGGGCACTGTGGGTGTGCTCATCCCCTTTATCAACCGTGAGGATGCGGACTTCTTCCAGAACCTGGAGA
Source organism: Ophiostoma perfectum (assembly GCA_029298845.1). Classification (NCBI taxonomy): domain Eukaryota; kingdom Fungi; phylum Ascomycota; class Sordariomycetes; order Ophiostomatales; family Ophiostomataceae; genus Ophiostoma; species Ophiostoma perfectum. The sequence continues at coordinate 217,173 of JANSLV010000043.1, forward strand.
CGCACATGCGCCAGGAAGACGCGCCCCTCGCTGGCCGGGACCACCTGATGTACCGGTCGTACTACGTGCCGGTGAAGGGCGTAATCGACGGCGACCTGTGCGAGCGGTTCAACCTGCTGCCGCGCGACAAGAAGCAGATGATTGCGGGCGAGCTTGATCGGTCTGTCCGTGAGATCGAGCGCAAGATCTCTGATGTTCGTACCCGTGCAGCATTTTAGGGTTCCGGGATTCTTACATGTTCTCTGTCATTTTTACGCTTATATCCATGTTTCTATTTAATGTTAATATCTACGACGGCGTTGGAACCCGGGATTGGGTCCTTGGATGAACTTTTATGTTTAGTTATTTACGAGCGAAGGGAGGCAAACAGTATATCCCGGCGAGAATTCATTTGGCGTTTCTTCTTTGCAACACACGCATGATGCATCTAGTGATATTGGTGATTCTATGCTACGGGATGATGGTATCTAAAGTAATATGTATAATAAACTAAAACAAAAGCCAAATGTCTACCGCAGCCTGGAGAACAGCCCTCCCCGTCCACCAGTCCGTTTGTCTGTCTGCTTGCCCATCTTTTTTGCCTCGAGAGGGTGTGCACGCTCCCAGGCCATGTCCTGCTCGTAGGCCCGGACAGCCGCGCCAACATCGTACTCGTCGGTGGTATCGTAGGGCAGGCCGTGCTGCTCTTCGAACCGCGTCCTGGCATGTGCCAAGTACATGGTGGCAAGGTCGTAGTCGGCCACCTTGCACGTCACCATGAATCGACGAACAGCGGCCTTACGCCGCGTCTCGGACTCGTCCTCGGTTGGGTGTGGTGATATCGAGACTGTGGAGGACGATTCTGACGACACGGGGATCTGAATGACGCGGCGCGCCTGCAGGAGGTAGTCGGCAGACAGGTTGTTGGCTCGCCGGATCATATCAGCAGGCACACCGTAGGCGAGCGAGAGGGATGTGATGGAGTCGCGTTCGTGGTCGAGGTAGTGGAGGACAGGCGCACTCTTCTCGCTGACCTCTGGTGGTGACGACGCCGTCGTCAGAGTGGGTGCAGCGGCTGCATAGGGTGGAGGTGCGTCATCGTTGGGAACAAAGGGGGCAGAGGCAGAGATCGACCGAGAGGATGGTTCGTAGGGCGGCGGCGCCTTGAGACCAGGCGGCAGGATGTCCCTGGCTGTCTTCCCTTTGCGCACAGGGGGAGACTCTGTGGCAATCTGGCAATACGGGCAATATGTCTCGAAGCGGGTGTTCTCTGCCAGACACGCACGACAGACGACGCGGTCACAGCACGGCAGCTGACGGTGCCGGGTCGGGGCCTGGGTCGCTTCCTTGGCAAGCGACAATGGCGCGGCGCACGTGCAGCAGTAGCCTGGCATTATGGATACTCTAGTGACTAATGCAGAGGGGATAGAGTAGAGATGCAGAGATACAGACACAGAGATAGAGTTGCAGTGACATAGATGCTGAAATACAGATGCTGAAATGACGCAAGGCTGCCGACGAAGAAGGCGATATGCGGGGTGCCGTGTGCTCCGAATGACAAAGTACAGCGATAGCACTACGCGGCCCCACCTGCGCAATGGGACAGTCCGCGCCGGCACGCACCACCGACAGCTATGTCGATATCTCTTTGTATTTGCTAGGGGTTGCTTATGTTCGAGTATTCGGCCTGCTGTTCGTCTGGTCTGATTTTCGTATGACAGCCGGGATTCGTAACTCTATTCGTAAGCATAAACCTTATCTCCATCCTTAAATCGGTTGCATTACGTACGACATGCAGGTTGTCAAGGCAGCTGACTCATCTATATCACATATGACAAGACGGAGGGTTTCTATAGTCCAGATACAGGAATGTGCCATCCCGTATTGTCTTTCTTCTTTCTATCTGTTTGTCTAGACATATTATTGTCTTGCGTTACGTACGTTGTGATGCCTATGCACATCATGGTGGACGTAAGTGATGACTCTTCGCCTTGCAGTTGTGATGAATGGGGGTGGGAATGGAGGGCAGCGAACGACAGCTCTTGTCCAATGCTTTCTGTGCCTGCATATGCCGTGAGCTCATGGAGGTGAACCACTGCATACGTACCCAGATTTGTACAAACAAACTACACATTCGCCAGGGGGACGACGTATGTCTATTGGCTTGAGTTTCCACAAATCCACCCAGACAAACGCTCTTGATTTCTAAAAAAGGTTGCATCAGCCTTCTGTTGCTGTTGACGATGCCGTGGAATAAGCGTATTGCTGCCTAGATGAGCAATGGGCAAATGGATAAGAAGGATATCTAGGCGACAAATGGAATAAATCCTAAATAAAATTATTAGATAGATAATCAATGTACGAGGCGACGCGCGTCTAGGCCTGGAACAATGGATGGCATGCCTTTGCTATCTCCACGAAGCGAGGGAAACATGAGCATATCAAAGAATATAATTTCTGCGGTGAAGACTGCACACGCGGCTCTCGTCACAGAAAGCAGCATTCGGCCAACCCGGAAACATCACAAGGTGCTGTGCGATCTAGCGCAATACCGCAAGCCTTATCTTGTTTGTTTCTGGTGGGTTGTCCATGTACGCCCAACTTGGATGAGTACGGCATAAGCACAGAGCATTTCGCAGTAGGTCTCAAGTGGCCGTTTCCCTCCCGCTGCTCATCTTGGCGACTTCGTTTCAGGCTGCTGCAGATTGGCACATGGCTAATTTAACTTTGCATAACTAGCTGGCGAATAGATGTGTGTATTCGCAAAGCGGCCGTTTTTGAATGTGCAGAAAGTTAGGGGTTCCCAAGGATGCTGACAGTGCGACGAGCAAGGCAGAATGGCCCGGACAAATCCGTAACAGGCCACTGACATTGACAGTGCATCTCCGAGAAGTCACATGGGGTCAGTGGATGTGCAAGGCAAAGTTAACAAACGGCAGAACGGCTAAGAGCAGAGGGCACAGAATGGGCTTGGCCAGGCCAGACCAGACCAGACCAGACCAGGTCAAAGCTAGCTCATAGCCCCTGCCAGGAGCTGAACGCGGATCGAAGATAGGTAATGCGTGCGTGCGGGTTCATGTCTATGGGGAAACATTGTACTTAAGGCCCGCCGCTCATTAGCCATACAGCTCATTGCAAATGGTTGATCGGCTTCAAGGACTACTGAGTTGTGATACATATGCAGGGAGGAAGGATAGCTGCTAGGTGGGCAGTATAGGAACGTATGGTAGTGCCGGAGTTAAGCGCAAGTACCTAGTCCGACATATCACGCTCGTTAGTCGTAGGATATTCGGCGGGACATTAATTGTGGCGTGGAATTAGCATATTGTGACGTGTTATGGGATGCGGTGCGATCTGGCAGGGCATCGATGACTTGCGTGCCCCCATTCAAGCGAGTACTGTAGCAAAGCGTATAGATAATTGAAAATACAATAAAGAATGTGGAAGCTAGGTGATCGAGAACGTAGGATGGAGAGTAGTGGCTCGTGACTCAGCTTTACCATCTGCTTGCAAGGGCCAGGCACAAAAAAAGGTGTTCCGACATGATAGTAAGAGCAAGCTCCCGCTCGTTATCTTACTCGAGAGATCAGGTTGATAGTCCACGGCATTACTACAGGATGGGAGGAAAGAAAGCCGAGAGAAATCAAAACGAGACAACACAATAGGCTGACCTCGCACATGTCTGTTGATCTATCCACCCGCTAGCGTTCACATAGCCAACAGCTTGCGAGCCACTGTATGACAGTATTACTCCGTACTCAAACAAAGAAAATAGACCCGGCAAGGGAGGCCCGGCACGGCGAGGCCAGACGACGGGTAGGTCCTTGTAAGGCAAAGTACAGGTACAATGTACTTGACTTTACCAGCCAGGTATCAAGACATAATTTTTTAAGATGGCGCATGATGACAAGCAGATTGATCAGAGGCGACGAGTCCACAGCTGAGAGAGGGAGAAGGTGGAAGATAATAGGCAGCTGTTCACTCCGTTCGCTAGGGTACTCACATGCATTAGAGAAGTAGAAGAAAAGAAGCTTGGACAACCTCCATCATCTCTCCGGGGCAGTGCCCGAACGCTAACCTTTTTTACTTGTTTTGTTTACTGTTTTGTTTCTTGTCTTGATTTCAAAATAGCTTAGTTCGACTTGGAGTTGGTTTTGGGGGTTTCTTTCCATCTCTTCTGTCTAATTTTTTTTTTTTTTTTTTTTTGCACACCACGACTACACAAACGCGGAGCAGACCAACGCGAAGAAGAATGGAACGTGCACCAGATTGAAGTAAGCATATTAAAACCCGCTGAGCTCCCCTGTCCTTGCACGTCGAGCACCTTGGCTCACTTCAGACGCCCAGTAAGGATTCAGATGGTGCATTCGATGAGCTCCCCGCTTTGTATCTCCTCGAAACGACCTATCGGTACCAGGATTACTCGCCAACTCGAGTTGATTTTGGGGGGAAAGTATAGATACGGATGTGGGCTAAGGGCATACGAGAATAGGGTGTAAAAATCAAATAGAAGCAGAAAGAACGCTAGAAGCATAAGAAAAGGGAAGGGTTTAGTCCGGGAGACGGGACATTTCTACTCGGTAGAGCCGCGTTAGTATTGGCGAGTGGCAGTTGGCGTGTGCCAAATCCCTCTCACAATGACCTTCCTTGTAGGGAGAAGTCTGGATAGATATCAAAGGAAGACTAAAGAAAGCTGAGTCCATTATGTAGTATGTATGAAGATCTAGGGAGATAAATAAAGAGATCAAAGAGAGATAAAGAGAGATCTATATTTTACATGAGATATGGTAAAGATCAAAGATCAAGCTAATTTAATGTACGACAGTGGAAGGTTATTACGCCTTGAAGGAATTTCAGGTAGCTACTTGCAGTCCAACGTGCTCGCAAACTTTATTCAAAAGTGTACGAACAGAGGCATTTAGGCAGCTGCAAGTGATTCAATGGAGCCCAAGACGAGTCAGAAACTGGCCAGGTCAGTGTAGGCCTACCCATCTATGGTCACCGACCTGTAGTTTGCCTAATAATATTGGACGACAGCCCCCTCCCCCATCTTTGACAGTTAATTAAAATCCTACACTCGACTCGACTGGCTCACCCACTCTCTGTCAGATTCCGGGTAGTGTTCCGTCTGTAACCTACTTTGCTCGTACTTTGGCCTCTTAGCTTCCAGCCAGCGTCCTCCCTTCTTGTCTCGCCTCTTCCCGTCTCGACTACACGGCCCAGCCACTCTCCACTCTGTAAGATATGGGTGATGGAGGCACCGATGTACTCATACTCACGTCACCCTAACCAATTAGGGCACAGGTACTGCTCGGCTCTGTCTCTGCAGATCTCTCCGCTCGCGATGCTCTTGCACGCCCACGACTGTCCTTACGTGGCATAGCCAGCGCTTGCAGTGCGTCGTAGTGCGTCGCTCTTCGCTACACAGTCTATACTCTATGCCAGGTATCAAGGCCATACAGCCTACAGCCACACGTGCGCCCCTTTTACGCCCATATGTTTCTCAGAGTTGCCTGAAAGCCACGTCCTTCTGTTTCTTTTCACTCTCTCCTTTAGATTCTTGTTCGCGATCGCGATCCTTCTATCAGGTCTAGCCGGAGACTCGCTCCCCTTTTGATTGTCTCCCCCATTTCTGTCATTTGTTCAATCTCTCCATTCTTGTTTCCCACTCTCATTACCCCGGCGGTCTTTCCCTCTTTGAGATGGCTGCCCGTTGTCCTGCTCTCTGGCATTCTCAGCCATCTCTTCAGCGCCCACGCCCAATCAGAGCGAGTGGCTGAGAGGCTATGAATCCTTCTCGAATACGGGCCCACTTGCGGCTCAACAGAGTCCCGTTGTGGTAAGGCTAGCGCGGGACCCCTGTCTCTTGTTTCCCCTCTGTCTTACTGGCTGTATCGTTTCCCTTTTCTTTTCCCTCCTCCGTGGTGCATTTATTGCGCCCACCTTTGGTCGAGGCTTTGGTCTTTTCGCCCGTCGTGCTTTTTCTCTTGTATCTCTACCTCTACAAGTTCTTTTTTATAATCCTTGTTCTTGACCGCATGTACTTACCTCTTCCTGGCTGTGCATTTGCTGGGCATTACTTTGCCTTTTTCTTTTTTTTTCTTCTGTCTGAGTTCCTTTTTCTTTGATTTTGTTACTCCGAGTATCTCTCTCAACAGTCTCATTTCTTTTGATGTTCCGTGCCACCTTGGATTTTATACCACCCCCCAGCTCATTCCTTCTTTGCTCCGGCCCTTACCAGTGTGAGCGTGTTTCCCTAGCTTCGATTAGGAATAAAATCAAAATCACACTCAACGGTCTTTATCTTCTTCCGTTCTTTGATTTCCACCCGGGGTGCCTACTCTCTTGCCATCTCTCCGTCTCTTTTGCCGTACTTTCTGCCGATTATTGGCATGCTGTGCCACTCCGTCTCCTTTCGGTCACCCCTCTCGATATGGCATCCTTCCCTTGCATCCTTAATCCCATACTTGTTTCTTATTCTCAGCCTCTTACTTTATTTTTATCGTCCCCACCCCCTTCGTCTCATTGTCATCGTTTTCTTGTCTCTATTTTTTTCTGATGTAACCACAATAGATGGTGCAGTGTTCTATTCTGGGTTGGGCTTCGATGCTACCAATCTCTATATGAGCCTAAGACCACCGAGCTATCAGGCCAAAGGTACATAGGTGCACATTCTGCATATTTCCCGGGAGAGGATGGCCGTTGTCGTACTCGTAAGGAAGGCAGACTGCTCAACTCATAGACTAATGCAGCACCACTACTGATTAAACCGTGAGAAGGACGTAAGAAAGCCGTGTCAGACAATCCTTCGTCTCCTTATTACTTCTTTCTTGCATTTTGCTTCACATCCACTTTTCTTGACATGCGTGCGAATGAAGGAGACTGAGAGAGTGTGAGCTTTCTTGCTGTCTTTTCTTCTTTCCCCTTTTCTTCTTGTCCCCTCTCTTACATTCTTCCGTTACATGTGATGCACCTTCTCAATTACCGTAGCAAGCAACACTACTGCAGAGCTACATTCACAGCCGCACTTAAGCAGACCTGTAGATCCTCCGTCTGGCCCATAAGCACTTCTCCTGGCTTTGTCCAGGCTGCCTCTTGTTTTTGCTCACTATCAACTATCCATAGTGGCAGTTATGTTGGGCAACTCGAAACTGAGATGGAGGAAAGGGGTGATAGAAGCAAAGATGAGACAAAATCAGAGCGTGACCTGCGACCATTGGGTGCACTAACGGCAATGAGAGAGGCGTGCATACTGTTTTGGGAGGGTGTAGCGTGTACGGTCGTGAGGCATCTGCCCCTGACATATCACTGACGCGAGAACAATGTGCAAAAGAATAGAAAATGAAGATGGGTTTTTAGCTGTAATAATAACAGATAGTGTTTGTAACCAAATCTATGGAAGAGAATAACAGCAAGATTGGATGTGCAAGGAAAGGTGTAACAGTGAAGGGTCTTGCTCCTGTTTTTCCTTTTTTTTCATTGTTTTTAAATCGTTTATTTTATCTTATTTTCTCTTAATCTCGCTTTACTTTATCCTTTTTCAACTTCAGATCTGATACACAGTCTTCTCAAATTTTCAGATTCTTCATTTATACAATTTTAGCTAAACAATGTATTGACCTTCTGCATGTTTAGCTTATTATCCCGTCTCACCGCAACGTCTCGTATCATATATCGTAGACAGGCCAACTATAGCACTGCCACCATCGCTCGCAGGGCCGACAGTAGGGCTGACTTTGACATTGACAGACAGACGGGACTTCCCTGTTTGAATATATCTCGGCTTTCAAAGGCAAGCAATATCTTCGGGTGTTGTGTATTACACGTGCGATATAGTTCTTCTGGAAAATTTGGCCTTGATTTCCGGTTTTATCCTCTTCTTTTCAACGCTTCGCTATCCCTATCCCATGTTTATGGCCATAGTCATCTCCATCAAGATCTACTTTGCCGACAAAATGCGCAGCTGTCCAGTTTACACCACAAAGGTGACGTGTTTCCCCTGCGTCAGAGATTTGAATCCCCTTTCCCTTGCCGTTACAGTAAGCATCTTTCGATTCGTTGTACCTGGTCTGCAGTCAACGTTTTTCGACACATTTGCATCGTTTTGAATCATTTTGTATCTGTGGCATCTGCCTCTGCCGCTGACACCAACCTTGAGTTGTCTAGCCTGTTTGGATATCCTCCGCAGTAGAATGTTTTCTGGAGAGAGGGCAGCGCACTGCGAGTGGGACTCCCTTGCACATTGAGCTCTCGAGGCTTTGCTAGCCCCAAGGCTATATCTTACTCTGCAGAGCATCGTATGTCTTGCAATTATTCTATGATTTATTTTATTCACACATTAGCACATTCTCAAATTCGAATATCATCTGAACGTTCTTCTCACCCTCGGCCTCCGATTGGGCGTCAGCAAAAAGGTGTGTTATAATCCATGTGGGACCCCTATTCCTTCGTGCTGCCCTGTTCCACAGATACAGACAGGCACATACTCTTTGCAGCTAGGAGTACCAACAGCACGGGCAGTATACCATGCCTAGGTAAGTGCTGCACCCGCTCTACTCTCTAGAGTCACAGCACATCCAGGTCTCAATCAGTCTCGAGCGAAAGTGGCTGAGAAGAGGGCGGGGGGAGAGGGTGCTTACGCAAGTAGATGCGTGCTTCCGTATCTCTTCCTCGTTGAAGGCCTACGAGTACATGACATCACTACTACAGCTTACTGCCTCTTACATATACCCTCGTTTATATATCCCGTAGAAATTTGCCACTGACAACCACCGCTACCTTTCTCAAATATCTTACTCTATATACTTGCTGATCTTATACAAACAGATACAATATACTCATCCCATACACACACACTCGTTCATCTCATACACATATATAAACATACATAGGTTATCCATCTTTGTCTGTATTGGGAACTGTCTGGTCTATAAAGCCGGCCTCCTCCTTGTTTTGACTCTCTTTGTCTTTTTTTTCCTATACAATCAAACCACTGCATTGTTCAGCAAGATATCAACTTCGACAACTTTACAACACCAGCGCAACCGATCTCGACAACCCAGTCTACCACCGCGTGTGACTGTTTCTCCAGAAACAGCATCGCTCTCATGATGAACAAATACTGTCAGCCAGACAGCCCCGATAGCATCAACGACCTCAACGACTCCAAGAGAATCGATATTGTCTCGTCCTATTGTGATAAGATGACCTCTCCCAATGCATATCCATCACCAGATCCCAGCAGCAGCCCGTTCGGTATGTTCTGTGTCTTCTCGCGCTCTCCTTGAACTACCGCCACTAATAGCACAGTCTATTACCCTTCTGCAAACATGTTTGAGGTCGGCCTGCAGTCGAGCCCGGATATTAACACTGTCGACCCGGCCTCGCCTGTACACCTCTTGGCTCCAACGCCTTCTCATGCTCATCCGAAATCCTCGGTTTGCTCGCCTGCATCTTCTATGCGATCCACGCCCACCGCAGGACAGTATCCAGTCACCTATGCAGCCACTCCCAGCTCCAAGAAGAAGGTCTGCGATACCTGCAAAAAGGCTTTCAACCGTCGATGTGACCTAAACCGCCACAATAAGACGCACGAGCGCCCCTTCAAGTGCCAGAGTGAAGGCTGCGAGTACCAAACTCGCGGCTTTCCGACAGACCAGGAGAGAAAGCGCCACCTCAACGACCGCCACTCAGACGCGCCGGTCATCTACGACTGCACTTGGGAGGGTTGCAACTACAGCTCCAAGCGCGAGTCCAACCTCAAGCAGCACAAGGAAAAGGCACACGACTGGAAATATGACCGCAGCCGACCAAACAACAGAAGCCGGACTGGTCAGTCCAGAGACCTTACAAAAGACGACATACAGTTATCCTCTACGGGAACATCTCCGTTTCCAGCACCGTCCACGTACCCGTTGCAGATACCGGTGCGAAGCCAGGCTGTCCCGCCTTTTGCTGGTAGCGACGTTACCAGTTCTCTTGACTATACGAACGCCTCGCGTTTTGATCACCAGCACGATTCTAATAACGCCCTCTTCATGATGGGCACACACATAACAAACCACGGCGTCTATACAGAGCAGCTAGGCATGGGTGCCACAACTCCTGTGCATGTAGCCTGGGAGGAACCGGCCACCGAGAACCAGCTTAGTAACTTTCTCGTATCGACAGAAAGCCAGCATGACTCGTTTTCCACTACCCACCCTAGCCACCACAACCAGCAGGGACACGCTCCTCACAGCTGGACATACAACAACCCTGATCTGCTCTCACCAGCTCACGGTACTCACGCCCCTGTGGTCCCAAGTACCCCCAACGCTATTCCAGCCCCCTGCCTGGGACAGTATCCTTTTGCAGGCCCTGTGGCGGCCATGCCGTTTGCCGGACGCCCCATGGTACCCAGCTCAAGCCTCCCTATACTACAGGATGTCTTAGCAGGTGACACTAGCCAGGCTGCCGGCACCCAGAGCGTGAGTTCTCCGGCTGCCCTATACGTCTCTGGCCCTTCCTCGAGCCTTTTGAATCCAAAGCAGAATGCTCATACTGGCAGAACTTCGAAGCGTGGCATGGGCACCTCTTGCCATGAAGGCCACAGGCGGAACAACCGCAGTCCATCCCACCTGATTCCTGGCACTAGCATTCCCTTTGATGAAGACAGCATGCCCTGTCCCTTCCGCGTCACGGACCCGGCCTATTATAGCCGTGTAAATCAGGAGCGGTTCTCACCCTGCCATACGGAGCACCGCTACATCTCTACTCTCTTGTGAGTTCTCTCACTTTCGTCTCTTACTAGAAGGCCTTGCTAATGAGTAGTCGCCATCTAAGCAGAGCCGCCCACAGCCTCGCCATTGACAAGAACAGTCTCTCCTCATTTGGCGTCGACGTCTCTTTACGTCTCCAGCCACATGCAGGTCTCTGTCGGAACTGCTGGCGCGTTTTTTATGACAGAAGCGCTTTCGAGCAGCACACATCCCATGCGAGCCAGTGCCATGGCACATCGCGCAGCAAGATGGAAAAGTACAACATCATCCGACAGACCTTTTGCAGTCCACCCTATGGTGGCTTTGTGAGCAGTGGTAGCATTTCCCCTCCTCCACTGCCGTCTCAGCCACCGTCCTCACCACCTGATTTAGAGTCAGCCCCGGACGATGACTCAGATGATGGATTGTCGTCTCATGGCTCTCCTCCTCCTCCCGAGGCAGTCCAGAACGAGTCGTGCCCTGGCAGTACACGCGCAGTTGCTGCAGCCTATCCTGTCCCGCCACAGGCCGATCCCCAGCTTTATGACAACAGTCGCCGTCTGCAGGAAGTTATACAGTCTTCTTTTGTTTGGGACCGACGGTCAAACAGACTTGAGTACCACGTATCAAGTCTTGGGAAAACGGCTGCCGAGCTTGTCAACATTGTCTCCTCAAACTACCCGGTCCCAGCAGATCCTGACGTGGATATGGAAATAGTATATGATCCCATGCTCAACGATATGGACGGGCAGGAATTTAATGACGCATCTGTTGTTGGCCGCCAGAATCCAGATGGGGAGTCTTCCAACACGCTCGGCTCTGACATATCCAGCATTGATCCTGCCGCCACAATGCCACACATCACATCAATTCATCACGTCCAGCCTCACGGCTGGTCAACACAGACTATACCGGGTCTGTCTGCTCCCATACAGACCACTTGGCATGGCTCGGCATACAGCACAGGACACACTGCTTCGCACGACCCGGCTGCCATTGCCCATAAGTCATGCGGTGATCCTATCCAATCCATGTTCCCATCGGACAAGCCGACGGAGCGTAGAGCTGGAAGATGAGGTACTCTAGTGCCACCGCAGTATACTTCCCCTATTCATTTTATTTATTTGCTTTTGCTTTTGCTTTTCGCATTGTTCTTATCCCCCCTCACATTGCGGCCTTTTATGTCTACGACTATTATGTAACGATTCTAATGGCTATCGCATCTCTACAATATCTTATACAAAAATAGTTTCGGTTCGGTGCTCGGGTTAGGTTTCGGTTTTCTTAATGCTATAGCGATTTTCTTCCGATAAAAGTATTGCAAAGTACTATAAACTGGTTTAGACAAACATCTGTCATGTTCAGCCTTATTGTAAGAATGGAATAGTTTCCCGCTCTATCGAGCACACTTTGATATACTTTAGAAATTATATGAAAATATGCTCTTAAGATGCAATCCAATATTCTGATTGCTTTGCTAAAAGGGACGATTGAAAGAACAGAGACAGCCTTTAGATATAAACCCTTAACTGGCAGAGAGAAGTAAAACTCAATGCTACTGCTGAGTATTTGAACAAGAGCCAAATTGAGAACCACATGAGTCATCTGTGGACGTTTTGAGTGGACGAAGGAGGCGTCGCCGTCGAGGAGGAGATCACAGAGGCCGGCCTCGTGACAACATCGGATCTTGTCGCAGCGGCGCTTGTTTAGTTCGGTCTGATCGTACTTGGCGGGACGAACTGCTTCCGCTGCAACTACCGCTGCCACTACCTGAAGGACCTGTCGCTACCACTTTTCCTTGGGATCACTAGACACTCGCCAACAGTAACAGAGCGGTAGCTAAGCGCAGAGGAGCTGGTGAGAACATAGTCAGCTAGGTTGTAGGCGGTTTAGCAATGAGTGTCGTGCTCAATCATGATAAATTTGCTCGACGACGTATCGGCATTGTCCACTGCCTCGTCCTAAAGAGGTTTGCTGTTCTGGATCAGAGTGGCATCGTCGTTGAGGCACCCTTCGGTATCAAAGTTAAAGTGGCTGTTATGCACTCTGAATCTGTTTATGGTAACTCTTGTAAATCACCGGGCCATCGTTGGGGACTAAGCACAGGCGCTGCACAATCTTGCACCTGAACGTACAATGAACGCCGAAAAGTAAGCATGTAGCCTTGAAAGAGTACAAAAAGAGTCAAGTGTAAGTCTATCCCCATCAGACCGCTGGAGCATGAGCCAGCGCGACTGTCGTAAGGGTCAGTTTGACCGTATCCGCCACATGAATCCCGAACTCGACCGCATTGCTATGACCCTATATGGGAAGTTATTAGGGCTACGAGGGACCAGAGCTGCGGCCACTGCAACTATATCTGTCGTGCAGCCTTTTTACCTCGTCTCCCTCTCTCCCCCTATACAGCGTCTGCCGCGCCTTCTAGAGGCTATTATCTTCTTCTCTCTTCTCTACCGATATTCATCTCTCTCGTTCATTCATACCCTAGGTTCAAACACCCACCTGTATTACGTTCCATTTGGTAGTTTAATCCAACTACGGAGTACAGCATGTCTGGGCCCATGCTACCCCTGCCTGGTGCCCAATCAAGCTACAACCCTGTACCTTGCCATCGCGTCGGTTTATGATTATGTGCATCTCATGAACCTGACGGCCTGCCTATTTCACTGCCTTGGAAATGCGGAAGGGGCCGAGGTTTTTCCAGTCGAGCTTCTCACGCGGACGGGCAGTGCAATCGTTCGGGCTATGCCTCCGGTTTATTCTGCCGGTCTTGGCATTTGATGCGTTTTATGCTTATTTATTCGGTAGTATGGGTAATGGAGCTGGATCTACATTGAGCCGTGACCGTGGGGTTATTGCTTAGAAGTCTATCACGCGATATGCCGGCGGGAGTTAATGCAGTGTATAAGCTTGAGGCTTTGATAGTAAGTTGCGATCACCGCGCATATACTAAGCATGGCCTAACAAGTTTATAGAGAAACACGGAAGCACGACAACTAGTAAAGCTACTACGAGAGGCGCGTCGATTTATTCTTTCTCATAAACGTCCGATAGAGACTGCTCCATTACAAGTCTATAAGTCAGCACTCATGATTAGCCTTGAGCATAGCCTGATTATAACACTGAACCGTTCATACGGTTGTGTCGGGACACGCTTTCAGCTAGCAAATAATTGTACTTTTCTTTGATTCTACTTTTTTTTAATACTTTTCTGTGACCTTGAAGTCGTTTATTTATAGGATATATTGATATAGTAGCCCAAACTAGAGAGGGCTTTTTGACATGCAGTCTCACAGAGTCGAATATAGGGACCTATAACTAGTTCGGCCTCTCAAAAAATACAAGAACAGAATGAATCTCACATTATATACGTTGGCCTAAAGTGTCGTTGGGAGCAAGCTTGTTCTACCGGATCTAGATGAGGTACTGTTGTTTGGCATATAGTCAGTCCCGGTGGTGTGGTAACAAAGGTTCGGACAACCCCAGCCGCCTAGTGGCAAAAGTTCAGACGATTACACAACTGCTTACATGTATGTATCCTGCCCAGGGCTTGAATAGTCTTTTATCATGCCCTTGCTAAAGTTGTTACCGGTGTAAATAAGGCAGCCTTGGCCCGTAGCTAGCAAACTTGCCGACCAGTTCGCACATGTAGTTGCAAAGGCCGTCGTCAAATGCGATGGCAGTATCGCCCTTGTTGATGCAGTCGTAGATGCCGAGGCCACTATACGAATTCTGGCCCGATGAAATATATTCTTCGTTTACAGACAGAACGGTAACGTCACCGGGAAAATGTATATGATTTTTACAGCATTTAAAAGTGTTTTGCTTGTTAAGAGCTAAAGCTACGATGCAGGGCCATGATAGAACGTCGTCAAGCCAAGTCGGTTTGCAGGAAAAGAGAGACGAAGCATTCTGAGAAATATAAAAAAATAACGAAGCGTTGCATGGTCAGTACTAAGGCGGAATGCTAGTTGATGAGGTGGTAGAAAGCAACAATACTATAAGTGGACAAAATGACAAAAACTGCACCTCGCAATAGCCTTACCTATCAGTTGATGCAATAAAGAATTATGTATGAGATGGTAAAAGGACGCGCATCTGGGCGACGGCAGACATTGTACGGATACTGGGGAAGCCAACGTACATGTGCTATCTGTTTGTCGGCTGAATCGAAGTGCTGTCATACTGGGGAGAATAATGCTTACTTCAACTTGAGCAGTCACTGTAGCCAAAGGGCCACCAACTGTATGTGCCTGATCTGCACTGGGTTTGTGCCTTGTCGAGCCTGGACCGAGGCTGCTTGGTTGCATTGTGTTAACATTACCGCGGCTCTATCCTAATTAGGCGTGATTTTGAAATGCTCCCCTGATCTGTAGATGTGGCGCTGTAGAGAGCAATACGGGAAACACATTACCAAAGAAGCAGTCTGTCGAGAACAATAGAAGAGCGGCACAGCGTCGTGGTCCGAACAAGGATACGATGTGCCTTTTTACTCTTGCATGCATGGCTGACGTCGTTGGGTGACATTGTGATTCGAGCATCGTCTTTTCTTTTGGGTGTCATCGGCGGCAATAAGGTTTAGACCCTTCTGGGGTTCCGCCAAGGACCGCTATTCTATTATTTCTGATGCTATATGCCAATAAGCATCCTCCGACTGCGATACGCCCATTGCTCCATCTGCGGAACTTACTACTTACGGAGTATACTTTGATCTGGTCTTTGTAGCATCGTGGCGTAAGTCATTCTCCCTGATATTAGCCTCGAGACAAGCCGGTCTCAGCGCATCCTGTGCCCAATAGCATGCCCAACCTCTGTATGCCACTGTTCTGGCCACTCGTGTGCATTGGCAGCGGGGCAAGGAGACAGAGGCAGGATAATGTACATATACTGAGTAAAAGACATCGATATGATTCTGCGAGATGCAACGTCTTACGCAGTCCCCGAGGAAGAGCTGTTTGCTGCAATGGACACGTTACCGTGTCCCTCACCAGCAGGCCATCGACTCACTTTGCAACACTGTATCGTGGGATATTCATTTTATTCAAAGCTTCTTCACAAACGAGAAACAAGAAACGCCCTACATTATCTTTTCTATGCAAAATTGGCGATCCAACGCAAAGGAAAGTAAGAACAAACAGGGGAAAAGATAATAGAAAAACCAAACACCGTGCCCTCTAAACGATAAAAATGAACAAGAGAAAAGAGTAAAAAGATAAAAAAAGAGGTGGCTGAAGAAGAGGTAAAGAGAAGAACAATAAACATCATAAGTGTACTAATACAGTAAAAAGTATAGAGATGTCGAGAAAATGTGTCGTCAAATGTAAGAAATAGAAGTGGCTATAGAGACTCGGCAGTCGTTCCGTCTGGCCCGGGCGAAGCGAGATTAAGTAGTTAGATATATCGTGCAAGCATGTTCGTTGTGCTTCGTTTTTGGTGATAATCGGTCGGTAGGCTTGTTGCCTCTTCTTTAGTCAAGAATTGGGGTGGGCTCGGCCGAGGGGGTAGCAGACGACGATGCCTCGGCCGTTGCTGGTGCCGAAGCATTAGTTGCCTCTGCCGTTTCTGAGGCGCCAGTTGCCTTTGCTTTAGCCTTGGTCACGCTGGCGGCACTCTTCGCACTTGCAACGCTGGCAGCGCTCTTGACACTCGCGACGCTCGCGACGCTGGCTACTGAGGCTGACGAAACAGCCGCCTTGCGAGCTGCCTCCTGAGCTGCGATCTCCTCTTCGGTAGGGCCAATGTTGCCCATTCTGTCGTCGCCCTTGCAGCGCTCGCGCTCTAGCTTCATATCCATGATCAAACTCAGCTCAGGGCAGTAAGAGAAGATATCCTTGCGCTGTTCAGGGTCCATCCACACAGCATCGGGCAGGTTTTTGCCACCGTCGGCAATGTGGAAACCCATCGGCTTTTCAACGTAAACGTTCTCGACGGCAAGCGCGGTGAGGCCGGAGGCGACCTTCTCGCCGGGAAGGACCCAGAGACGGCGGCCGAACCACTCGTCCTCGGGCTCGGAGTTGTTGTAGCGGGCCTGGAAGCCGAGCACACGGCGAATAGCAGAGACCTTGCGCAGTGACAGGCCGCCATTGCCAGAGAAGCGGTCATCGGCGTTTCTGATCTGTTAGTATTTGGTTCCCAATCCAGATCAATTAAAAGATAAACATACCTCGGAGCACCAGCCCAGGACCAGTCCAGCCACTCGTTGAGGCTTGTGGGCGAGTTGCCGCACAGGATGCTGTCGGACTCGAACTTGAGAATCCACTCGGCCTCGGGGAGGAACTCATCGTAGAAGCGGATGTCTGTCAGGGAGCGATAGACCATCTCCTTGCTGGAGATGTCCCATGGCTGGGGAAGGACCATGAGGTCAAGCTTGCCAATGACCTGCTGGTTTTGCAGAGCGTGGGCGCGGCTGACGCTGAAGACGCTCTTTTCGGATCCGATAAAGACAAAGCGCCAGTCGGGGGGCACGACGGTCACCATGTGCATGATCAGGGGGACCAGGTGCGGCAGCGGGCGCGGCTCGATGATCAAGGCAACCTTGGAGGCATTGAAGGCGGCCGGGGGGTCGGCGGGGATGGCCCAGTCGACCTTGATGGAGGGGATCTTCTGTCGTGCTTTTTGCAGCTGGCCGGAGATATGCTGGATGGGCTCAAAGTGTGGCAGGAAGTGAGCCATCCACCATCTAGACGGATGTGTTAGAGCAACTGTTTGTCTGGGCTGCAGACACGGATGCGGCGCGACTTACGTGAAGACGAGAGAAGCAAAGATGAACAGCTTGGCCTTTGTCGGGGCAAAGGGGCCCGGCTGTGTGTGTGTCGCGCTCATATCGGCGGATGGGCGACGGCGTGTCGACGGTAGATGGGAAGTGGTCGTGGTATTCCGTGCAGCGCGGTCGGCTATATGCGAAAGGAGAGTCTGCCAGGGGACGCGAGAGGTGCTTTGACCAATGCCGGCATTCGACGCAAGATAGTGTATCGTGGAACTCTGTGATCAGACAACGAGGTTAGAAGACGTTGACGACGAGGACGAAGACGAGGACGAGAATAGAGAATAGAGGGAACCTACCAACTCAGTAGAGACGCAAGCCAAGACAGTGGGTTTGGGTGGTATGTAAGATATGCTCGTATCGTCGCGGCAATCAGGTGGCGGAGCGCACAAGGTAGGGGTGACGTCTCATTGCCTGAAGAGGTGAAATGAAGCAAAAGCGCAAGACGAACGAGATCGCGAGGTAAGAGAAGGAGCGAGTCTCGGAAAAGGTGGAGAGATGGAAAAGGGAGGAGGGCAAGTGCGAAGGAAGGAGCACAGGAGTGAAGGAAGGAGCAGAGGTGATCTATGATCCGCGAGTGTCAAGAAAGGAAGGAAGGCCACTGAAAACAAAGGAAGGAGCGATCAGAGGAGGCTCAGAGGGTGTGCGGTTGCATGGACAGACACGAGAGCCACGACGACCAGAGGGCCCACAGTGTCCCGACACTTGGCACACGGTCTTCCCGGCTGGGAACTTGAGACAGGCGCAGACGAGAGACTAGACACGCAGACGCACTGTAACCATCCATACAGACGAAAGCGAATAATACCACACCACAGAGGACAATACTAGCGTACGGTGCCGAGATTGCAGTGCGGCACAGTGCAGTCAATGAATTCTCAAAAGGGAAAGAGCCCAGGAAACGCTAAGAGGAAAAAAGGAGGCGCGAGCGATAGGGCGCGGCACAGCAAAAGGCCAACAGCAGACACGCGGTGGCGTGGAGTCGCTGTCAGGGACTGGCGTAAAGTGAAAGTGGAAATGGGGAAAGGGAGAAGGTACAGCAGAGGTACTTGTGAAGTTGCCCAGGCCAGTATCAATTTCGCTACACAGCCAGACAGCATTTGCTCACTCTTCGCTTGTGTCTGTTTCTCACTCGTCCATGAAACTGCTTTGTTCTCATTCCGCAACTGACAGCAGGCCCACACACACGCAGGATGCCCCTTTCCAGCATCTGACTGGCTTGACGCCGTTGCCTTGAAGGGGAAAGCTGTGGCGTCGAGGCAATACCAAGCTCTGGGAGGATTGGCCGTGGCATTTTGGCATCGGGTGATAGTGAAGAGCAGTGTAAGATACTTGCCAAGCGGCCGAAACCTCAGCAGCGTAACAAGGAGAGGGCATGTTCGGACATGGAAGGATGCAGACGCAGATGCGGCTGGCAAGCAAGGACATGCAGTTTCAGCCTGAACTCAACAGAAGAAACATTATATTACTTAATCACGCAGAAGTGATGCGGTATGGATCATGCTACGGGGCGGGAAAATACGATGTGCAAAGCGTACAGCTTCCATCAAGTTTTATGGCTTGCCAAGACCCATAGATACCAGTACGAGTCTCAAGCCCTGCAAGCTGACGGCGATGGGGTGAGACGGCCAGCGGTGGACGTGTTTATGAAAGTCTCGTGGCGAGTCTCGGGTGAGAGAACAGGTTCACGCGAGACACGGCGAGAGACAGATGACGGGGGCAGAGGCCGCGATCATGATGGCGAGCGCATGATGGAGGTGGCCTGGCCGTTGGCGTTGAAGAAACGGAACGGCACTATCGAATTGCATGCCAGACAAGACCACCATCAGCGAGGATAGGATACAACCAGGATACATCAGATGGCAAAGTGTATTTTGTCCGACGTGGGATACGAGCACGCCACTGGCGCGCTAACAAGCTCAATGCACAGTTGTCGGGCCCGCTGTCGCACCTGGCTAGGACGACGGCGTCCCGCGAATGCCGCCCCAAACACGTGCCGACTTACATAAGGACGGCAAAGGGTTTATTCAGAGGAAAGTAGAGACGAAGTAGAGATGACTGGAGACGGCGGAGACGACTAGAGACGAAGGTTGCTTACGTGGGCGTCTGGAAGCAGGCACGCGTGTTGCAGAATCGTCTCGACATGGAACGCTCTCCAGGAAGCAGCGGCGCCGTGAAACTTGGCTGACGACACTCTCGTCTGAAAATAACACTGTGTTTTGTTCGGTGCCACGGTGCCTTATTTCCACGCAGTAGCACTCCATCAGCTAAAGCGATCCTCCAGCACGACCCGTCAGCCTGAACAGACGCCCGTACTCCGTACAAACACGAGACCCACACTGCTAACCGGTAACCTGGTTTGGCCGTGCTTCGTGCCATACTATCTTACTACAGTGCGCAGCCGCCCTACAGCCCCTGCAAATCACGAAAAAACACACCCATGGGCTGTTGCCACCTTTGCCCTGTCCAGTCCATGCTAATGCCTGCCCCTATTCCCCAATCTCTCCAAGCATCCTCGCAAAAGGCTAGCTCCCAGCTGCCAGGCGCCGACGTGAGGTACCCTCCAAGTATCCCATACTCCAGGTATCCTCCTGTAATGGCAATTTGCCTGTCGCCCCTCTCCGTTCTCAATCCCATATCCTTCCACAGTGCTCCCATGTTCACTCGCATTGCCTGCGCCGCTCGTATCTCGTCGTTTCCTAGGCTTCGTATTTCGTCTTTGTCCCGTTTCACGTCCTAGCCATCCAGCGGCGCAGTCTTGACCGCGCTCACCTTGCTTGACCTTTGTCTATTCTCTGTCTCTGCCCTATTAACCCCCCTGACGGCCAGCCAAACGCGCCCTGTGGGTATCAATCCTACTTGCTGCATCGTTCCAGCCCCCAACGCCTATCTTTTGCTTTCTTGCTTCCTTTTTCCTCCTACTCAGTACTGACGTTCTATTGAACACTATTGCTTCTATTGCTTCCTCCACCCTCCCTTTTTCCTCCCTCGACAAACAGGTACCACCAACGACGTCTGTGCCTCCTTGTCGTCCATTCCCTCTCTGGCTTCGCCCCCCTTTTGGAGTTCGAATCCCTGCCTCTCTGCTTTGCGCGACGGCCCCTACTCCTTTACCTCTCGAGATCGGCTTGTTCTGTCCCATTTGTCTCTTGTCTGCTTGTCTTGCTGTCGACCAAGACAACACAGTTTCAAGTACACCGCCTAACCGTCGCAACAAACTCGCTCTCGTGCAAAGACATCCCTTGCTTCCTCCACTCCCGGCGCACCAACCCCCCAGTCGACCGGCCACTTCGACACGAGTCTCGAGAACCGTTCGTGCCGCACCCGTTCTATCTTCTGCCTTCTACCTTGTATCAGCGACACTTGTCTTCCACTTGCCCGCCCGTCTCCCCGTCTGTCTCTCAAGTCGAACATAGAATCAGGATACTACAAGTCGTCCTGGTGATCCCCGATCCCCGCAAGACGAAGCACCCAGCCGGGACACGTTGAGCATAAACGGCTGTCACCGCCCTAGAGCCGGTCCTCATTTCCTCTGCATCCTCCCTCGCTTCATACGGCCACGTACGACAACTGCGCACCATAAAACAACCGCCATGTCGACTGAATCAGAACCGTTCATGGAGCGGCGAGGCGTCGACTCTCTCCGCGAAGCCGGAGTTGGTGATCTTGTCAAAGCCGTCGCGATGCTCGCAACGGCCGTCTGGACAAAGACCTCGCGGCGCATGCGCCTGCTGGCCCTATTCGTTGGCATCATGTGAGCATATCCGTCCATGGTCTCTTCTCTGCTCACGCGCCCCTGCTAACCCATCGCCAGGTTTCTTGCCCTCATCTTCTCCGACAGCATTCACAGCGTCAGCTCCAACGTCAACTACCCGACACTCAAGCTGGAGTACGCCTCATCACAAAAATCGCCCTACAACGAGACCAAGGTGGCGCTCCTCATCGAGAACCGCCCCTTCCCCATCCTGGCACCGCTGATGCTGCACTTCATCTCCGTCGTGCCCCCAGACTGGCGCTTCCGCTTCATGGGCTCCGTCGAGTCCGTCAAGTTGATCAACGAGTCCGTTGCCATCCGCGAGCAGGTCAAGGCCGGCAAGCTCGACCTGACCTTTATCCCCTCCAACATGACCACGGGCAGCCAGGAGGAGATCAGCCGTTTCCTGACCACACGCTGGCTCTACGAGGTCGTCCTGCAGCCTGCCGAGTGGCTGCTCCTGTTCCAGACCGACAGCATCCTGTGCGCCAACTCCCAGCGCAACCTCAACGAGTACCTCGAGTACGACTGGATCGGTGCTCCCTGGAGCACCCACAGTCGCTGGGGCGGCAACGGTGGTCTGTCGCTGCGCCGCGTGAGCGCCATGATTGACGTCCTGGCCAACCAGGTCCGTGCCGACGGCAGCGAGCCCGAGGATGTCTGGCTGGCTGAGCGTCTGGGCCACCGCCCCAACTCCAAGGTCGCCAACGGCACTGTGTCCCTTACGTTCTCGGGCGAGCAGTTCAAGGGCGAGGAGATTGAGCTCGACACCTTCACCCTGGCAGGGGCCAGCAAGGAGGAGGTCGCGGAGGCAGCCAGGGCCGGCAAGATGGTCGAGGGCATCGACGACTGGCGCGTGGGCTTCTATGAGCCTATGGGCTACCACACCGGTGGTTCCGGCAAGTACCTGCACGACCAGATCTGGGGTGCTCCCGAGAAGCGCCAGCACGTCTGGAAGTACTGCCCGGAGGTCAAGATGACGCTGGCCATGGATGCCGCCAAGTTCGTGCCGGGTACGTGCGGTGCCGCATGGAAGC
Source organism: Ophiostoma perfectum (assembly GCA_029298845.1). Lineage (NCBI taxonomy): Eukaryota > Fungi > Ascomycota > Sordariomycetes > Ophiostomatales > Ophiostomataceae > Ophiostoma > Ophiostoma perfectum. The sequence continues at coordinate 239,445 of JANSLV010000043.1, forward strand.
GGTCTGTCGACATCCCCGGCATGTCTCAGGGCTTTGTCGACGTTGGCTTCGGCAGCGAGATCATCGACGACGTCCAGTACCCCGTCCTGCCCCCTGGTTTGACACCGTGGTAAACAGTGCCAGCCGCTCGGCTCTGGGTATAGAGCTTGCTTGGCCTTCTTTGCCTTGTGCTAATTATCTACTGTTCTACTGGAACACTTGCATTTCAACCCTTTTCTTCGCACATTCTATTTCCATATTCCTTCCCACACTTATATTCGGCTCTTCTTTCCTACTTTATGTACGAGTAACTTGGTTGAAGGTGTTGCTCTCTTATTCTCTCTTCTTTTTCTATTTCTATTTTCTCGTTGTCCACGAGGGACATGATCTTCCGATTCATTGGTTATGCTTATGTCTAGAGTAGCATGGCAGGTTGCAGTTTTCTTGTTTTTTGAGTTTTTGATTTATGGTTGGCGTTACAAAAGAGCTGGTTATGTCTATATATTCTACTTTTTTCTCTCTGCGTATCTGTTCCCTAATGCTTGCATGTTTATGTTGTCACATTCTAATAACTACCTGATCATGACCAATATATTGTGAATGTTCATGCTACTGACTTTATAACTACACGTGGGCTGTAACCTCTAATATATTACCATTACACCTTCCATTTTTTCTACCTGGGACAAATTACTTCAAAAAAAGCAGATGGTAACGAAACAAAAGACTATGCAAGCTATTGGTTACAAACACAAAATGCAGATATTTTTGAAGACAACCTTAAAACAACACCGTATATATGACAAGAACGAAGAGAAGGTATGCAGAGAGGGTCGTCGCTGAGAAAGAGGACTACCGCACAAGAGCACCGACAATGCCCGCCAGCTCGCCAAAGAGCACGCCGCGGAACACAGTCTCGCCCATGTCCTCGGTCCAGTGGCCTGCCTGCTCCAGCTTCTGCCGCCACGTCGCCTGCTGCTCCTCGTCCAGCTTCTCCCACGGCACCGCCGGACCGTGCTCGCCTTCATCGTGCGCCGCGATCTCGATCGTGTGGTCCGAGTCCTCGCCGCGCAAGAACAGGACCTGCTGTGCAACGTCGGCCGGCGCCTCGGGTTCGGCCGCGCCTGCTTCGGTTGCACTTGACAGGAACGCCGCGACCGGGTGGATCTCGGGCATCGCACCAAAATCGGGCGTCTCAGAAGGATCAACATACTCGGTCTTCTCGACCACCTGTGTGACCTCGGCAATAGGGATGTCGGTGATGGTATCGATGATCGAGTTTGCCTTGGCGAGGCGGTCGTAGGCGGCGTATCGGCTGGGGAGCGGACTGAGCCAAGTGATGGGGACGACTTGGCGCGCACCCAGCAGCGGCTGCGAGATGCCCAGGATCTCCATGACGCCCTGCGCGATAAGCGACGAGATGACAAATACGAGGACAGCGAAAATAGTAAACGGGGTGCCCGAGGGCGGCTGCGACTTGAGCGCGACAACGTAGCGCGGCGTGTTGAGAGCCGCTGCAGCCGCTGACGAGCTCGTCGTCGTCGGTGCGGGCAGCTTGCGCAGCGGGATGTACTGCACAACAACCGTGTTCTTGACCGACACGCTTGCGACGCGCAGGTATGGTGTGCCAGACGACGAGGTAGACGTCGTAGTGGTAGAGGCTGGAGGTGTAAAGTGGGACAGGGCGACGCTTGTCATAGGCTGCTCGTGGACGTTCTTGATGATGCGGAAGGGGTGCAGCTTCGCAAGCATCTCTGTTCTGCGGCCGTCTGTCTGGTACTCGCATGTGTATAGAGACAGCGAGATATTGTCAGCACCTGCACCAGCAACGGCCACAACAAACTGCGAGCCTGTGGCCAGGCGCGCACCAGGTGCGCTCGGTGGTGACAGGCCGCGAACAGCCAGACCGGTGGCCTGCGACACAGCGCGCGGCAGCTTCACATTGATGTTGATGCGCGCACGCTCGGTAGGGTCGGGCACAGAGGTATTGGGCAGGCGCAGACCGAGCAGGAAAGCACCGGAGCGCTTGGGCAGGTTACACACGGCCAGGATGAAGCTGGGTGTGACGTAGCGGATAGAGCGGAAGGTGGGCCTGGGTGCACCCGTGTTCTCATCTTTGGTAATCTCGTATGCGAGGTACGGCTCTTCGCTGCTGCCGGTTGCTAATGTTGATGCGACGGGCACTGGTGTGCCAGGGACGGTAGACAAAACGACGGCAGCTGCACCGGCTCCGCTGCTGCTGCGGCGCTTGCTGCCGGTGCTGGTGGAAACGTTGAATAGAAATAGCTCGTAGTCAGTGCAGTAGGCCAGCTGGTACTGGTCAGCGCCGGTCTGGATTACGTCGATGTCGGCTGCATCCTTGGACAGGTCGAGAACGCCGCGCACTTTGGGCAGGACGGCGGCGGCGCTATTAGACTTGGCGGAGGGTGCAGTAGCAGCGGGTGCGGCCGAGGTCACGTCGAAGATGGCAATCTGGGGGTGTTTAGACAGGCCAGTAGCACACGCGCCGAGCTGTGGCAGGGTGCTACCCTGGCCATCGGGGAAGGGCGCGGACACGCGCACAATGCGCTGGTATGTGTCGTCGAGGGTTGAGGCGGACGGAGATGGAGAAGTGAAGAAGGGTGTGCGAGCGAGCTCGTTGATCTTGGGGGTGGCTGTAGCTGATGAAGAAGGCGTGTCGACGCCGAAGACGCGGAAGTGCTCGTTTTTGCCCTTCTTCAGTGAGTCGACGTCGGAGTTGATACCGGCGTATGCGAGGGTGGTGCGGCCGCGCCGGGGACCTGCTGCGAAGCTAGTGACGCTGTCTTCGTCCTTGGAGAGCTCGGCCTCGGAGGTGGAAGCGAGAGTGGCGTTGTCGGGGTTGGAGGTATCAAGGAGGGTCTAGCTTGGTTAGTAACAGGATGGAGGTGGGCATAGGAGCTATGCGCAAGAGGCATACTATACGTACAAGCTTGTTTCCTACGCCTGTCCGGCTCGCGCCGCCGCCGCCACCGACGATGAGGCGTCCTGCATCTGTAGGGTCGAAGTCGCAGACGTACAGTGGGTAGTCGAGTGTCGTGTGTGCTGTATGGATATCCATCTTGGCTGGGTGGAAGAGGTGTGAGGTCGCGGATGGACAAGGATGGGGACGACGATGCTGTCCGCGAAAGAAAAGGATGTGCGGAATCAGAAAAGAAAACAGGTCATAAGAAAGGAAAGAAGATAGACTATATGTGGGGAAGCATGGTGATGTAAAAAGAGCAGGAAGGACAAGAGACGAAAAAGAGCAAGTGGCAAAGCTTTAGGCTTTCAGGTGCAAGTGGCCAGCGTGCCGGCTTCGCTGCGACCGATCTCCCTTACTATTGCGCACAAAACCACAAAAAGGGGGCGCGCCAGGACGCCACTAAGCTAGCATTTAATGGGGGATTGACGTCGGTCGTTCTGTGGAGAGAGCGAGCCTGAGAGCCCCCGGAGGGATGAAGGAGGCCACATCTTCAAATAGAGCGTGCTTTCTATAGATCTGATTGGTCGGAGCTGCCACGGGAGCCCCATACCCAATAGCTTGTGTGCAGCCTCGCCGACAAACAGACAGACTGGGAGACTGTTCCTTTGCTTTTCATTTTTTTTACAGCTCTTATGATATTCTAGATGTGAACAGATATTGTGAATTCTAGAGCCACCTCCGGTTCGATGTCAGACTCGTTTGCCTGCACACAGTAGAACCTGGTTCTCGGCCTGCGGCGAAAAGGACACTGGAAGCAATAGTCGAGTCGGACCGACTGCAGGACGTGTGCGGTCCAGAATCTCCTCTTTAGATCCCAGTAGCGCTTCTGTTCTGTTGAAAACGAAGGATCGCAGCGAGAGTAAGATACAAGTCATGGGTCCGGCCGGTGCGTCTAGCCCTTTGCACTGATGCGCCATGTGACACCCTACCCCATAACGGTCTGTTCCCCAGTGTAAAGCACACTTTATTTATCTTGCAATTCATCGCATTTCTGGGGTAGGATGGCTTTATTCCCTTTGGTTCATACCCCCGGAAAGGCCGCGCTCTGGAGATCCGGGCCGATGCCAAGCTGTACCACATCCACGTCCACAGACGTCTTCATCTACGACTCCGCGAGGTAGGAGACACGTGGAAGACTACATGCTTATTTAGGGCAGATCGCACATTGCTAAACGCTCTTGGAAAGACTGTGTACGAGTACGTCCTTGGTTTTGTTTGCTGGTTGTGCGGCTCTATCCATGATCTATGATCTGCCATGAAGATCCGATACAGCCTCGCATATCCCTGCAGCTGCTGTGCTCGTTGTGAGCAGATCGACGACCCTCCTATTGCGCTCCTTGTCATACAGCCGGTTTCTAGATAAGGTCCAATTGCACCGTTCCAGCTCGGCTCGTTACAGTCGATATAACCGTTTCACTAATCAGTCATCACGCCTGATCGACGTCTAGCATATCCCATCCATAAAGTTGTTCACTCATTGAGCAAGAGTAAGGACTATGGTTTTACATCTAGGTTTCCATCCATCAGATCGCCCCAGTTTGCTGTGATGCTGCTTTGTTACCGAGAGTAGTCGCAGTAATATCTCTGCTTCGATTGGTTGTTCATGACGTGACGTTGATTGCCATCTAGAGACCCGTTTCTCATGTCAGATGTCTATCAGTTGAGTTCCTTTCGTTTGGACATAAAGCTAGGTTTGCTGACTCAGCTCGGGCTGTTATAACGTCAGATTGTATTCTTACCTAATCATATTTACCCCGAGATAATAATTTATTGTATTAATCAAATTTTCAATCGTTTCTCACGATGTCGCCAGATATGAGCATCCAAGATAATGGCATTTTATGTCGGACGACTGACACAAGAGTGGTTGCAGTATTACTACGAGTACAGCGGCTCCACTTTCTTCATCAGCGCCCCTCCTGCAAATGACTGGCCTGCGGGCGGGGCATCGACAAAGCACGTTTTCGCACGGGTGGCCAATGGCGCAATGCGATTTAGATGGCTTTGGCGGGCTTTGGCGGCCGCTTGGCCACTCTAAAAATGACGATTGCTGGAGTCCCGCGGCCTCGCTCGCTTTCTCTTCGTTTCTTTTCCGGTCTTCCATTATCCTTTTTTTCGTTTCTCTTCTCTCGCTTCACGCAAGCATAATTCTGTCTGCAGTCAACACACAACACAATGAAGGCCTACATTTTCGACAACCAGCCTGTAGGTTTATTTCTGGAACATCGCCGAGCAGCCACGATACTAATTGACAAACAGGGCGACCAGCGTCTGCCGCACGACTCCGGCAAGGAGGTCGGCCCCGAGGCTCTCGAGAAGCTGGGCGTGCTGTATTACCGCATCCCCAAGCTTGCCGACGTCGACCGCCTGGCTACCAACCGCGGCTACAAGAACCGCGACGAGATCAAGGTGTCGCCGACCACCATGGGCGACATCTACGAGGCCAAGGTCAAGAGCTTCTTCGAAGAGCACCTGCACGAGGACGAGGAGATCCGCTATGTGCGTGGCGGTGCCGGCTACTTTGACGTGCGCGACTCGTCCGAGGAGTGGGTGCGCATCCGCCTCGAGAAGGACGACCTGATCATCCTGCCCGCCGGCATCTACCACCGCTTCACCACGGACGAGACCAACGTAAGGCTGCTCTGATCTTCACCTCCACCCGAGTCTACAGTTGCTAACAAACAGTACACGCACGCCATGCGGTTGTTCAAGGATGAGCCCAAGTGGACGCCACTGAACCGCTCGGGCGACCTGGACGCCAACCAGTTCCGCCAGGAGTATGTCTCGACATACCTCAACTAGACACGTCCTGACGCCGTGTGATGTCGTGGTAGAAGCAAGGCTTTTGATTTGATTTAGCGAGAGAAAAGCGCACCGATTTTGATTATTTATCAAACTACATGTACGAGGTATATTCGTAGAGCACAGAATAGCCAACCTATTGTTCCCACCCTTCAGCAGCAATGTGCAGTGTGCGTTGTATTTGTGTAGATTTGAGTCATAAATCGTAATGAGGTATATACAGTAGTTTGCGTTCATGGCAGATGTAGACCGTTCGGAAAAAGGGATGCATATAAAGGAAAAGAAAAAGAAGAAACGCCAAACTCCAGTTGTCCATGTGAGGTCTATAACAGCCAACCGCAATCAAGAGCTTTTTCCACCCAGACATGACCTCACTGCCTAGCTGCCAGGTCTCCTGGCCTTGTGAGCACCCTCATAGTTCATTTGTTAGGATGTCTTGCTATTCTGTTGTCTCACTTTGGTTTACAGACGGTCTGCTCTTGCTGCGGCCGCCAGGTCCCGCTCAACGGCATCGGCTGTGTTGTCAAACTCGAAGCCTCCGTCGTTCTCGTCGGCGTTTTCACGCGGCGGCGGGCCCTCAAATAGGCGACGCCACCAGGTGGGTGGTGCCATCGGCTGTGCACCATTGTGCAGCGGCGGGTAGACATCCGCCAAGAAGTAGTAGATGTGGCCGATCACAACGCCCATGATCTCGTCTTTGGGCACGGTGTGGTGCAGAATCAAACTGAAGCCCATAAGCACCCACGGCAGGTAGGGCGCCGTGAAGACCATGAGGCCGAGGAAGCTGAGCCGCGTATCTGGGTTGCGGCGCGACCAAATGTAGACGAGTGTCGATGACAGCGGCTGGCCCAGGAACGGCATGGACACGAGCGATGACAGGCAGAGAAGGAAGACCATGGCGTAGAGCAGCATCCACGAGAAGACAGCAGGCGACCGGCCTGACGACTCCTCCAGCAGACGCGAGTAGCGCTGCAGAAAGTAAATGTGGAAGACGAGGTCGACGGATATAGGCCCAAAGTAGAGGAAGGTGGTCAAGAGCCGCCAGTACTGGCCCTTGACGATGGCAGAGGGGAAGCTGTAGAACAGCTGAAAGGGCGTCAGGATCTGGCACTGGACGAGGGCGCTAATGGCAAAGGTGGCCGTTGTCCACCAGCGCGTGCAGATGGGCGTTTCCCAGAACCACTGCTCGAGCGGCATGCCGCCTTCCATCATATCCATGATGACGGTGTTGGAGGTAAGACGTGGTGTAGTGTGCTAGTAGTTGCGTTGTAGTAGGCTGAGGCGTACTCCGTATATCAGACGGTCGCTCGACTATGGAGAGCTCGTGGTTTGCGTCGTAGTTCGGCTATCGTGAAAATCGTGATGGGGCCAGAGATGGATGCTTTGATAGCTCTAGTCGGAAACGAAGAGTGGAAGGAGTCGAAATGGAGGAAGCCGCAGTAGATGGAGCTCGACTCTTTGAATTGCTTTATAAAAGACTTTGGGTGAAGGCGGAGTCCTGGACGGGGTGGTTTGTCCTTGATGCAGATGTATGCTTATTGTGATGTGTTGTCGGTCGATGGTGTTGAGGTGGCCTCTAGCAGTCTGGCAATGACGGAACAGCTTAATACGAGTGGTAAAGTGGCCCATCCCTCAGCGCAGGCGTACTCCGTATTGTCTCTCCGACGCTCGACACAGGCTGACGCTAACCATATGTGGCACGTGCACGAGTGGCCCCCTGTCTATCCTGACATTTTCAATTAACGCGCTAGAGACGCCCATAATGGCTTTTGAGGGGTCTCATCTCAACGCGTTGGCGCGACACCCAGCACGGTGCTAGCCTGCAGAATGCGGCCATGGGCGGCCACTGCCAGCCACCCCAATTTTCCAGCTTATTTTCCATTTTAATTTCCCTTTTCTTTTTTGCGTTTCTTTATTCTCTATTCTGATTCTTCGATGCTCTGTCTCTTTCATCACCACCCCCTCTTCGCGGTTCCTCGTCTCAGTAATCATTTTCTCTCGTTTTAATCGAATCATCACCTCCTACCAATTCAATTTGTTCGCCTCCCGCCGCCTCAGCATCGCGAACCATCTCATCCTCGAGTCGACCCCCGTTTCCCGGGCGACCTCCTTTGCGACACAACACCCATCTCGACGTCTAATCGCCGCGCATATCTCTTGACAGTCCTCTTCGGCTGTGTACTCTCTTTTATCGACGGCTGTCTTTGTCTCCCGTCAACGACCTCGATACTACGCGCCTTGCACACTACTCGGCGCGCTCCATTTCTTCAGGCACCACTCGCGACTCCTCAATCTCCCTTCTCTCCCTTCACTCACATCGCTCGCACACTATGGCTGGACAAAAACAAACGGCCAAGCCGTCAGGGAGGCGCCCGGGCCGTCCCTCGACAGGTGGCAAGACTGCGGCAAAGACTACTGGTGTTAAGAAGGCCCGCGCAAGTAATGTTCAACGTACGTTCCCTCACTCCTATTTAGAAGATATACGCAAAACAAAGCTAACAAAACAGCCGGTGACCCAGTACCACAAGCAAAGAAGCGCCGCTACCGCCCCGGCACACTCGCACTGCGCGAGATCCGTCAATATCAAAAGAGCACCGACCTGCTGTTGCTGAAGCTGCCCTTTGCGCGTGTCGTGCGCGAGATTGCGCTCTCCGTCCGCCCCATCGACGAAGGCATGCGCTGGCAGTCACAAGCCATCCTAGCCCTGCAAGAAGCCGCTGAGGCGTTCCTGGTGCACCTGTTTGAAGACACCAACCTGTGTGCGCTGCATGCGCGGCGAGTCACCATCATGCGCCGCGACATCTGGCTGGCACGGCGAATCCGCGGCATCTGGGGTGGTGGTGGCCAATATTAATCTCAATCAAAGCATAATCAACAACAACAACAATAAAATCAACAAAGCTAACCAACAAAAACAAACAACGGGATGGGCATGGGGTGTTTTGGGTATATGGTCTCGGTCTATCGGTCCCGGCTGGCGCGGCCGTCTTTACTCGCGTTTTCTATTTTCAACTTCCTGCGCTTCTCTCGGCGCTCTGCTTTCTCGCTCTGTCTTCTCTCTGCATGCTACTTTCTTCGGTTTGATACCTTCCAGGCAGGCGTTACGGACCGGTCTATGTCTTTGCTTTCGTCTTTTTTCCCTCTCTATTACTCCCCAGGCCCTTCGATGCCCCTGCAAGCTAATGCACCTTATACTACTACTACTTCTTACACTATATACTGCAACTACGCGCTGTCTGTTCGCATTCTTCTACTCGTATACGTGCCATCTAAGCTTGTCGTTCCGTTGATTCCGATGCCATGTCTTCCCCAATGACTATTAATATAGAGGCACCCTGCTTACGTACTCAACACAGTGCACATCACACTGATCAGGGAAGAGCAGACCCTCACTTTCTTCTATGTCTGCTTACATAATATAACTAACTGTTCTCGCCATCTTTCCATTTGGTCTGTTGTTGTTCTATCATTTTATCGTTCTACAGAATCATCTTGTTTACATTCTGCTGAGACATCGAATGCCATTGGAGCGGTAGCATTGGCACCACGAAAGCTCTGGAGCTCGGCGCTTGGAGCTAGAGCTAGAGCTGCTCCATAGGCAAGGCCAGGCCTGGAATTTTCCCTCGGCCCAAAACGGCCAATTTTCACCTCACATAAGCGCATCCGCAATTTTTCTCGCGCGCCTGTCAGCGGTCCTTATGTAATACACTCTGGCAAGGGAATAAAGAAAGGTTGGCACAGGACTTGCGACTATCGGTTCTTGCAGCCAACTACGCCGACTACGTCAGAGCACAAGCCAAAGCCCGTTGCATCTCTTTGTATACCGTTCGCCCCGTTATTCATCGTCTCATCGACGCATCGTGTCGTCTCATCCCCATCTCATCCTCGTCTCATTTCCTCTCATCTTCTTGAGACACACCGATCACAATGCTGAGATTCACGACGACGGCGGCGACAACGGGCTGCGGCTGGGGTGCAAGGGTGGCGGCTGCTGCTTCACTGTCAGCGGCGACACCCTTACCAGCAGGAAGCGCGGGATCGTCCCAGGACTGCCTTCCAATGGGTCACGCGACACCGCCACGGATGCAGCGGCTGATGACGACGGCGGCGACACCACAGCCGGCATCGCTGCTTCTGAGCTCATTTGGCCGTACACAAATTGGCCAGCAGCAAACGGCATATATTTTATTACGGCACGCCTCATCCCTCCGCACTTCACACACTCACTCGCGCTCCCAGGCACTAGCCCTGCAACGGCGGCCATCGCCAGCACCCTCTACTACCGGCGCACTCTCCAGCCGGCAGCTCATGCGCCTGCTCTCGGATGACAGCTCCTCAAAACCAGAACCGCCATCGAGCGCGTCCCTCACCAAACCGCCTTCTACGCACACCCCCCGCGAGAACATCTACACAGTGCCCAACTTTCTCACGGCCGCCCGCATCGTTGCCACTCCCTTCATCGGCTACTGCATCGTCAACGACCAGCCTGGCATGGCCCTCGGTCTTCTCGTCACCGCCGCCTTTACCGATCTGCTTGACGGCTGGATCGCGCGCCGCTGGAACCTCCATACCGTCGTTGGCAGCATCATCGACCCCATGGCCGACAAGATCCTCATGACTGTGCTGACTGTGAGCCTCGCCGCCCAGGGCAGCCTGCCGATGTGGCTCGCCGTGCTCGTCCTGGGCCGCGATGTTGGCCTCGCCATCTCCGCCATCTACTACCGCTGGATATCACTGCCGCCGCCCAAGACCTTTGCACGCTACTGGGATTTCTCGCTGCCGTCTGCCGAGGTGCGCCCGACGATGATCAGCAAGTACAACACCTTTTTGCAGCTCGCTCTCATGGCTGCCACGACGGCAGCGCCCGTCTTGGCCACTGCCACAATCCCGGGCATTCCCACTGGTCTTGACCTCCAACCCTACCTGACTACTCTGCAGTACGTCGTCGGTGTCACGACTGTGTGGAGCGGTGCAAGCTATATCTACAGCAAGGATGCCGTCAAAATCTTGACGAAGAAGACGAACTAAAATCGAAAAAATGAAAATAAAGAAAGAATCACGTCATGAATATCATAAGCTAAGCATACAAGGTTCAAAAAAAAGGCAAGGGCGTCACAGTGTTGGGTTTTGTATCATATTGTTTAATAGTCTTGTAATTCACAGCATAGCATAGTATCATTAAATACAACGAGTAATTCCATGTCCATATATTGGTGATATCTTAACCTTTTGGAAAGTAACCCATAACCAATGCTCTTGTGATTCGTGGCATCATATCATATCATACACATACTCCTTGGTAAAGTTGCGACTCTTAGAGGTCGTTGGCACGCACTTCCGCATCCACGGCAGCCATATCGCCGTCGGTCGATGTCAAGGCGGCACCAACTTCTGCCGCCTCGCCGTCAAGCGCTGACATACTCCGCTGCGCACGGTGGACATAGGATAGCAGCTTCACACAGCCAGCAGGCGTCATCCCCTCCAGCCGCCGCGCTTGGCCCAGCGTCTCCGGCCGCGTCTCCTTGAGCACATTCCGCGCCACAATGCTCAGTCCCACTACACTGTCATAGTCCATGTCGGCCGGGATCTGCAGCTCCTCGTCGCGCGTCACCTTGGCGCGCTCCGTCTGCTGCCGCCCTTCGTGCGGTGCATACTGTGCGTTGACGGCCACGCGCCACCGCACGTGCGGCGGGTAGTTGGCTGCCAGCTCGCTGCTGCCGGGGAACTCGACGCCGCGCGCCACAAGATCATCGACGCTCTCAACACCGTTCAGGCACATTATATCCAGGCCGCTGCGCATGCGCGAATCGCCGCGCACTGCGAAACCCATCTTTTGCCACGCCGGTGCACTCAAGACTACGTCCCGCAGGCGACCAGAAAGCTCGGAAATTTGGTCGCGGTCGCTTGTGTAACGGCCCCAGCGCTTGTCGCCGACAACGCCCCAGTCGCGGCCCTTTTCCGTCAACCGCGTATCGGCATTATCAAACCGTGCACTGATGCGGAACTCGGACCGCGACGTGAACATGCGGTACGGCTCGGACACGCCTTTGGTAATCAGGTCGTCAACCATGATGCCAATATAACCGTCAGCCCGCGATAGGCGCACACCGGGCTTGCCCTGGGCGGCACGGCCGGCATTGATACCTGCCAAGATACCCTGGCCAGTGGCCTCCTCGTAGCCTGTTGTGCCGTTGATCTGGCCAGCCAGGTACAGGCCCGAAATTGCCTTGGTCTCCAGTGTCGCCTTGAGGCTGCGTGGGTCGACATAGTCGTACTCGACACCGTAGCCGGGTTGTAGCATGGTCACATTCTCGAGACCCCGGATCGTCCGCAGAAGCTCCTCTTGTGCTTCGGCAGGCACTGTCATAGACAGGCCGTTGGGATAGATAACGTCATTGTCGAAACCCTCTGGCTCGAGCCACACAATGTGCCGTTCCTTGTGGCCGAACCGGACAATCTTGGCCTCGAGAGATGGGCAGTAACGGGGTCCCTTGACCGTCTCGCGGATGTGGATCGTCTTGTCGAGATTGGCCCGCACCACATCGTGTGTTGCTTGGTTGGTATAGGTTGCGTAGCACATTAGCTGGTGGCCTTCGACAGCAACGCGGTCATTCAGGTAGCTAAAAGGAACCGGTGGAATATCGCCGGGCTGCTCTTCCAGGATACTGAAATCGATCGTCTTGCGGTCAAGCCGCGGGGGCGTGCCTGTCTTAAGTCGGCCCAGTTGGAAACCTGCCTCGCGCAGCGACTTGCTAAGCCCAAACGTTGCCGCCTCACCCATGCGGCCCGACGGGTAGGCCTCCATGCCGATGTGGATCTCGCCACCCAAAAATGTGCCCGTCGTGATGATAACCTGACTCGTCGGCAGTACCTCGCCCGACTCAAGCCTCACGCCAGTGATGCGGCCGTGAGTTCCCGTGGTCTCGGCGAGTGCGCTACCATCAGCATTTCTACTGGCATCCGGGGGCGCAACCACAATATCGGACACGCTGCCCTCAATGACTGACAGGTTGGGGTATGACTCAAGTTCCTCGCTCATGTGCTTCTTGTAGAGTGCCCGGTCGATCTGTGCCCGTGGTCCCCATACTGCGGGGCCCTTGCGCCGGTTGAGGACCCGGAACTGCACACCGGCCTTGTCAATGATACGGCCTGCCAGGCCGTCCAGCGCATCGACTTCGCGCAGAATTGTGCCCTTGCCAATACCACCAAAGCTGGGGTTGCATGAGCACACGCCCAGGTTGTCTCTCTTTGGTGTGATAAGCGCCGTCCGCGCACCCGCTCGTGCTGCCGCCGCACACGCCTCGGCGCCGGCATGGCCACCACCTACTACCACAACGTCAAACGGCGGCCGTGAGTCGGATGCCACATCAGCAAACCCTCTTCTTTGTTGCTGTATCCGACCATTCCTTGCTATTCTTGCCCATCGTTGCCGTGAGCATCGCTGAAGACCCGCCGGTGAGGAGCGCATAATTGCAAACCCCTGCCTTAACGGCAGAACTTGTAGCGCCGCCTCCATCTTTTGAGAAGTAAAGTAACAAAAGATATTAAATAACCCTAGAGATCGAGCCAATTGAGACTGACCCTGATAATTGCGTCTTCTCACCAAGTTTTCTGGATGGCCACCAAAAAGTTTTGGTCATCGAGCGATAAGATAAGAATTATGACTAATGCATATTCTTACTTGTGATCACGTGCCCATCTATCAACGTCAATTTCTTTCAGTGTATAATTTCCATCACATCTCTTTCTATAAAGATGGCAATTGTATAATAGCAAAATACTCCTAATTGCTTTTTCCATTATACTAGACTATTTCGATGATTTGGAGGTGGCCTAGTTTAGCATACTATATACTGGTATAGAGTACTCAATCTTGCCGCATAGCCAAAAATATCGTCTCGTAAAGTAATTACGTCTGCCTTATAAATGAATAAATTAGTACCAGAACAGTATTCAAATATCTTGTAAAACCTTTCGGATCTATCAGATACTACTAGTTAATATTCAAGACTTAATCGAGGTGACGTAATAATAGCGTATAAAATCGAGTAGCCTTGATTTCACAAAACCTACAGATATTCAATCTTTATCTTTGAGGTCATGATGACCTAAAAAACATTACAAACTATGCACAGCATTCACATCATAAGCAATGGGAAAATATGATTTAATTTGGAACCTAACAAACCAAAGAAACCAGGTGGAATGAGCCGAAACCCCGGAACACGACACTACTTGGGGGTACAAATGCCAAGCCCAGATCCTTTATGTTCCTTTTGACTTTCCTTTCTCGTTATCATGTTTCTTTCTTTCTATTTTATTTTTGCTATTATTTAGGACATGATTTCCTACTGATTCATACAGGCATGTTTTCTGGCGACGTCTTTCAAGTTGTAGTATGAAATTACAAGGAAAGTTCTGTGATCACGCGGCTGTGATTCGGCTCTTGGTTTGGCGGTGCGTCTCATAGGCTCATCGTTGGCGTTCAGAGTGACTGTAAATGTTCTCTTGACCATGCCGTTAGGATTAATTGAGTCGCATGTACTCTGCACTCCAATGTACTTGAGAGCGAACTCCCGGATTGACATCCGTGTGCTTTCAAAAATCTCGCTTTCGGTGAGACCAAGATACTGAGCGCAGTTGTGCACATCAATTGTCTTTGAGAGGTTAGTTGACTTTTTAGGCTTGACATTAGACTTTAGCTGTCGGTAGATCATAGACCCGGGACTGCTGCCCTTTCGAGAGTTTGTCCACTTTCCAGCGTCCATCCAGCGCTTACACTCGCCGAGCTGAGCAACGTATACATGTCCACTGACAATGACAGAGCGGCCGAAGCTAGTGGGAGATTTCGTAATAAGCCTTCTATTTTCTTCGAGGGCTTTTAGGACAACTCTGACCGCATCGTCTTGGGTGGTGATGTGATACGTGCGCTCAAAGGTCGGGGCTGAAGACTGAGCAAAACAAGAAGGTGCGGTGATACGAGTTTCAGCTTGCTGTAGTTCCAATCTACCTGCGCTTCTCGGTGCTACAAAAGCTGCTGGATTATGTATCGGTGAAGGGTCAATGGGATAGCCAGGTGCAGCAGGATATGTGGATATATGGCTCAATGGATGGATGATGTTAGGATGGCCAACTGCATTACGCATTTCGATCTGATCCAGCTCGAGATTTGACTGATAATTCTGGCTGAAGCCCGTGTTGTATGCAGCAAAGCTGTCGTTAGATAAGAGGGGTTGTGCCGCAGGTATCTCGGACAGAGACTGGTTGGTGGGGGTATTATGCATGGGCTGGTTCAAGAGAGCAGATTGCATAGTATGGGAAGAGGTGCCAGCTTGTGACAATAAAAAAGTCAGGCCAATCTGTAAAGCCCTTATTCTGACTTCCGGAGCCAGAAGGTTTATGGCATGGTTTGACATGTTCATCGATAGATCGGTAGGCATTTCAGGGCTGGCATCGATGCCATTGGCGCCGTGATCTTGACTTGGAGGCAGCATATTGAGATTAAGAGAAGAATTGCGGTGTGTAGCGCTGGGGTGACACGACTTGATAGGACTAGGCCGGGGACGGATAATATGGGATAACTGAGACTCTGTGTTGATATTGGAGAGAAACTGTATTTGACGGAGTAATTTGGCGACGATAGATTCGAGGGTTTTGAACCAGGTAAAGGTTTGGAATGGAAGATAATGCGTAAGAGGAAATACGTGAAACGAAAACTGGGAGGGGATAAGGGCTTTATAAGGCAATTAAATAACTAAGAACCAGACAAAGTCTACTACAGTAAAATCATTTTCTGGTATGGTAATTTTATTAGTAAGTACACCGACGTCAACCGCCACTGCTTCCAGATCTTGTTGGGATGGCTGTGTTCAAGAAGGACAGCGATGCCGCCTTGATATCATGTTGGAAAAAGGTCCCGGAGACCATTGTGAGGTATTTGGGCTGAGGGAGGCACTGTGCTTCTGCGACCTACACGGACGTAGTAGAGGTAGCTACGTATTATGTAGGTGAATATACATCACGATGGTGGCCGCAGATGTATGCTATGGCATCGCTTAACTCTATGTATGGATTTGGGCAGCTCTTGGACAGGTGCAGTGTTTCTTCTCATTGCGGCAGGATCGTTATATACTGTATCCCGAATTTTTCTTCCATTCATTCAGTGCAGTAGAACCTATTGTAGTCTATTATGAAGAGCCAAGTATTAATTATCTATCGCTTTTTGTGTTAATCTATAGGACTAGCTCAGCACATCGATTTTTATAAAGCACATTAGACATATCCTCGTTTGACAAAAAGATCACTGGCATAGAATACAAAACTGAAATCGTGTGAATATGAAGTTCTAGCGAGCATTGCCAGTGCCATTTAACTAAAATGAATATATTGGGTGTATTCTTTCACTCAAAAGTGTTCTGTAAATCATTATTTTGACATTGTAAACTAGTAGACTTTCTTGAGGTACGTTGTGTAAGTGTGTTGGGGCGATTTGATTGGCTAGTTTTTGGCCAGTTTCAGTTGTTCCTAGTTTGGACTAGCGCATTGTATGGCGACCTGATATCACCGTAGCTGCTCAGGGGTCAGTTAAACAAAGACAAAGATCAGACGATATAAATATTTGGCCTCTATATAATTCTATATATTTTCAAGAATTTACTACGATTTTTTTGGACTAGAATTGGTTGAGAAATGCGGGTTTTATATTGACTGCTGCACAAGACGGTGGCACTATTTCGTTCATTCTTTGTGGGCTGTGACAGATTACTTGACTTGTACGGCTAATAGCCTGGCCCTAGCCTATAGATAATGACAGGGCTTGTTTAGTATGTGCCCTCCAAGAAAAACCATGGCTGTTTTCCACCGCCGTACCGGCTTGCTGGTACTGAAATGGGCACTGGCAATGTGCCCCGGAAAATGTCCAGCATATAAGCATCCTCTGTCGACGACGACGACGACGACGTAGGAATAGACTCATTCGAAGAGGCTGGGATCAGGACACCACACTCCCAGCTGCGGCAGCTCATCTTGATCTTGCCAGTGGCTCGGTCTTTCACTATGCGCCCCCTAATCCAGTGTGTTAGTAGAGTCATCATAGCGTTGCAACAGCTAAACTGGGAAATCCAGATATGAAGCGATGCGACCAAGCGAATCAACAAAGCGACAAAAAAAAGATATACACATACCATGCGCTTTCCGACATGTTTGCACTCCCGACATATGCCCATCCACGGCATCGCGACTCGGATTGTCCGTCAGGCCGAGCTGTGGCTTCCTCGGGCCGTCTCACCAGCATGAGTTTTGTGTGAAGCAGGACACCTGTGCGGACATTCTGCCCATCACGGAAGATCTCGCGGGGAAACGTAGGAGCCTCCCACCACTTTCTCTGGAAACATACTGTCCCGGCGCCCTTTGGATGTGTTAGTTGTAAAAGGTTCGAGCAGAACGGATACTGTGATCACCTAGCAAGCTTACATTCACCCCGCCAGCGCTTCTAGTCACAGTCTCCTGGGATGGGAAGTAGAGGCGGAAGCAGTCCTTGGCGCTGCTTTGTGGAGTCGGTGCGAGTTGTGACTGGCCCTTTGCTTTTGGTTTACGAGACCTGCTGGACCTCGACTCAAACTCCTTCATCCCCGAGTCTCCTATAAAACACATTGTTAACAACTGCATGGTTATTATTGATACTATTCGTAAAATGGCAAATCTCACCTTGACAAGCGTTGTAGAGGGCCGTTGTGAGGTCATCACTCAGAGAACCTATAGAAGAGCACTAAACACCAAACAGATATTAGTAAACAACAAACTTGAAATGTTGTGCCTTGAAACAAACTCAGGGACTAACAAAATATAAACTCACAATATAATCGAGCTGGACGGGGTTTGCTGTGTCCCAGCCGAGGGCCTTGACAGCCCGACCAAGTCCAGCATAACCCGTTCTCTTCCAGGCTTCATCCGTATGCGAGCCAGACCTAAAACATCAGCTTAGTTTTTGTTTTTAAAAATGAGAAACTGAGAGGCCTACATGGTATGAACAAACGCATAGCGCGCGGTTTCAGAATAGTCAAAGTTGCGGATACTTTTGATCATGGCATCCTCAACGCCCTGAGCCTTGAGAAAGTAGCACAGGTCCTCTTGAAAAGCCGTGCTCACAGCATTTGCCCGTTCTTCCCTCGATAGTCTTGGAAGATCAATGATAAAGGCCATCTAGAGCATTGTCAGAACAAATGTAACTTGAACAATCTCGCAGACAATATTCAACTCACGTTCTCAATCGTGCCCGTCTCACCCCAGTCGTAAGGAGTGAGATTTCCGGTAGGAACAACTACCCGCAGAAAGCTAGGGAATTTCAGCAGCTGCAGCTTGGAGTGCATGTGCCCCATTGTCTGCATCTGCGGAAAGCAGAACCGTATGCGATCGCTCGGCACATTGGCCGTCATTTCTTCCTTCTATGTGCAGTCAGTATAATGTCCTCTAGCGCTCTCCGCCAATGCTTGTACTGTGTCTATAGCAGTCCACAGTGCGCCTTCCTCAACAACCTAGACTGTATACAGGAGCCATATGCCGTCATTGTCCCTTTCTACTTCGCCTGTTCAGCGGCGTGCACTTTCAAACAGATGCCTCGCGTTATAGAACGGCAAAAGTCTGGTGACGAATGATTCTGGCTTCTTCCATGGTCCTTTGCCGTCTTTGGTCATGAGTTGAGAAAATAAAACTCAGTAAGCCCCGATCTCCTCCCCTCCCCTCCCCCAACGCGGGCATGTCGCCCCTTCCTGCCTCTGTGCCTCAGCACCTTTCTCGTCCCCCACCGTTCCATCGAACTTACCTGCTTGTCGTCGGCTGCAAAGGCTATGAGGAGAAGGCGCGTCTTTGCCAGATTCAAGTGCGACATCATCCACTCGTCGTCCCACTGGAAGGAGCTGAGAATAGCCAGCTCCAGCTGGTCCTTCTGCCAGATCTCATCGATCGTAATGTCGTCGCCCCTCCGAGGCTGGCCGCGAGCCCACGTCTTCTTGACCACGCCCTTTGCATAGGGCAAAGTTGAGGAAGGAGGGGCCAGTGATGCAGATGCAGATATCAACGAAGATGTGGATGCCGGAGGAGCCCATGACGAAAGTGTCCGGCCGAGCGAAATGTCCTTGCCCTTGTCGATTTTCGATGATTTATTCAGAACAATATGTTCCGGTTTGCTGCCGTGATCGTCGATTTTACGTCGTCTAGCCAACGGTGGCCCAAAGTGGTCTGATGCGGTACCCGACGCTGAACCTCGGATCGCGGCAACGCCGTCCTTGTCTTCATCATCGTCATCGTCTATGACAATGATATCGCCTTCGGCCTTCCTCTTGGTGGGTCTGTTTTGTGTCGTGGGTGGCGCGAGATGTTGGCTGGTCTGCTGAAAGGGCTCCTGGCTAGGTTGCACCTTCCACGACTGTCGAAGACTTTCATGTGGGCTCTGAGTCGATTGCTGATGCTGCTGTTGTTCGTGGGCCACCCCGCCACCTTCGCTAGCTGCATTTTGGGCGTCAAGCTGCCTCTGGCGGCGTGCAAGCCGCTCTGCTTCCATCGCTTTCCGATCGAGGGCGAGGAGCGACATTGCAGAGGGTGCGGGGGCAATAGTGGAAGAAGCTGTCGAGTCGGATTGGAGCACTTGCTCACCACCACTCCTCTTGCTGTTCTCGTCACCGGCACTGGCAGTCATGCCCTGGGGACCAGGCAACGCCGACTCCGATGATGTTGATGACGCCTCGGATGCCGTAGTCGCTGTTGAAGCGGACCTTTTGGGTGTCGATGCTTGGCCGGCGTTGGTGGTAGTGCGGCCTGTCCTGGCTGTTGTTTGGTTAGTCATCCTTCTTGTAAGTACCGTTGTCTTTTGTTTCTCTTACCTGTGCGTGCATTCTCTGCATCTCTTATAGAAAGCGCCATGGCCCTTCTGAAAGCTGCCTCTTCATCGTCGCCGTCATTGATCTGTCTCAGAGACAGCTCGTCCATGGTGCCCTAAAGGAAGGGTGAGAGAAGCCAAAACCGTCTCGAAAATTTCTCGATGGCGGGAGGACGACCTCTTTTTATAGTTGTTGGGAAGACAGCAGGCTCCCACGGCACCAATCTTAATCCGTCCGTTAGTCAAGTCCTCTCATGAAAAAAGTTTAGGTAGATGTGGCGTCGGTGTCCCTTTGAGTCTTCTAACAACTGGGAGACTCCGTTGGCAGCTACTTAAAGTACTGCTCTAAATATGGTAGTAATGGGATCGGGCATCGAGGAGAAGAAAGAATATATTTAGCTGGAAAGGCAAGGCAGATGTCATGAAAGGATCATATTGCATCTAAACAAAGAAGGAATGGTGTCTGGCATATAGAGAAGGCCATAGCCATCTTCTGTGTCGATGAATGCTGTCACTTGAGACGCAGCTAGGGATCGAGAGAACAAGAAAGTGACTATTCCGGGAAATCACACATAAAACGTAGTCTAATCGTATAGAGGAAAAATGAGTATAGGCATTTCTACTGTGCTGGGTGCTTACTTGCGTTGGCCACAGAGTATCTCGATCTAGGCGTGAATAGGAGAAAGGGAACAAGGCAAGGATATGCAGGAGAAGGAGAGCTGTGAGGCGCGGTGATGGCTGGTCGATCTCCTAAGCTCAAGCATTTGATACAATGCCGGCACAGTAGTAATCAAGACCACACGAGCCCGTTTGTGATAGATGAAGCGCTGATGATGGAGTTGATTGCTGGACGTTGAGCGACGCGTTGGTGGATTTTGGAGCTCGAATCACGTCTATATTTACAGTGTAGTTAGCACCACATATGATTAGTCATCATATGTCAGCAGCTTTGTATGACGCAGATGAGAACAGAGGCTCAGCAAGATAGAACTCGATGGGTTTTGGCTTATTTTCATACCAGTTACACTGTAAGAAAACAAGTGTATAGGCATACTTGAAGTAAGAAGCTCGTGTCAAAATATAATCTCAATAGCTGCTAGGGGACCTAAAAACATCATATGGAAATGAAGACTAGACATGCCAAAGTCAGGTGAAAATAGTTGAAAGTCAGGGTCGTCCAGCCTGTGGCAAGATGGCTCGTTCGAACACGATCAAGAGAGGCTTCACGAGATCATGCATGCTTTTTGGTTCGATGGTAAATATATGTGTAATTGTGCTGTCTATAGGTAGCTCTAGAGAGCAAAGATGACGGATGTGATGTATGAATGCATACATTCATTGTACTGTCTTGCCGACTAGCACAACATTCCATGAAGCCCTTTCGTGAACATCCAGGCTTGTAAAGACCCGATGTTGCAGCTGCTGGGTTCCCTTGGGTATTGTGAAGTTGCACGTAGAAATGCCATCGGTGTTTTTGTTAGTTGGTTTTCTGGATGTTTTTGTCGTTTTCTCACCCACACACCACCCGCCAGCCTCCTCCATCTCCTCCCCTTTGAGGCCCTGCGTCCTCCTAGCTTCCACTGTACCGCATTAATCTTGCTTCAGCTGCCTAAGTAGCTGGTCTTGAAAAAAACTGTGAATGAAGAAGAGGTTGAAACTGCTCAACCTTCTGCGCTCAAAAAACTTCGCTTATGAATCGCTTGCCCTCCTTGATCGCTGTTCCCTTGTTGATAAAAAAATATGGGACAGGAGAAGGATGATAACGGAAAAACAAAAAGAAAATGTAGACATAAGAAATGGAAAGGAGTGCAGAAAAGACAGTAGGAGAGAACGCAGATACAAAAGTAGAAAGAAAACACCATTCGCCGAAACGTAAACGTATTCGTAAACGTAGAAATGACGCCGAAGTATGATGCCCCAACGAATAAAAAACAACAAGAATGAAATAAGCCCCATGAAGAAAATGACACTGTCACAAGTCCGTCCGGGATCCCGGGCCTTTTCTCCTCGCACTCATCAAGTCGCTGTCCATCCTAACGCCGTTATCCTGTGTATCATCTAGTCCGTTGGTAATAAGAGGGAGGCCGGGTGATGACATGAAACACCACAGCACAGGCCAAAACCATACAAAAAAGAAGAAAGAGAATGTGGCCAAGGCGAACGCCGTGAGATAATGTAGCAGAGTAACAGAAAATAGGAAAGGGAACAGGGAGGGTATCAAGTGATGATAACAAGAGGAATAAGGAAATAACAGACCCGACGACCTTCAAAGTACACCGGATAGATAGGGCCAGCCAAGAAAACCTCCGTGAAAAGCGGATGAAAAGGAAAGTAAACAGGAAATAGAATAAGACAATGCCGAATAGAAAGAGTTTGCGCAATGAGACGAGGGGGAGAATATGCTAGAAAAAAACAGAACGAAATGCTAAAGTCATGGTACCATTCCTCTTGGTCGAGGGAACCGAATGGGAGGAAGAATACAAAACGCCGCTCAGATATGTCTAAGGATCGTTGGTCATCAAAATAGCTTTCCGATTTCTCTTGTCGCCCAAACACAATAAAGATATGCCTCGTAAAGAAGTGCAAAATGATGAAATAAAATCGAAACCTCTTGAGCAGCTTGATCAAATATATGTGCTCTTTGGTGATGAGGCAGCAGCTGGGGAAAGAGCTCCCTGGCCACTATAGCCCGATATGGCTATATTAGTTGTTGTTAGAACCCAAGCGAAGAATCTGGCGAATGCTATTCTCCATTGCAGCCTTATTCCGGTTGGGGTCTCCGCCGTTGGGTGCTCCGCTGTAAGGCATTCCGTTGTAAGGCATTCCGTTGTAGGGTATTCCGTTGTAAGGAGATGGGGCTCCTTGGAATCGTGGGTCAACTGGTCCAAACGGCCGTCCCTGCGGGGGCGGCGGGCCATGTGCCATGTGAGACGGCGAGCCGTGGTGGGCAAACATTTCGTCTCCGCGGCGGTATGCACCGGGGAAGGGTGCCGCAGCCTGGTGTCCTGCAAAATCAGGCACCGGCTGATGCCGTGATGGGCTCGACATAGTCGGGGGGGCTGAGCCAGGCGACGCCGAGGACGGGTTGAAAAGCATGCGCTTAAGTGAGGCCTCCAAATCAGATCCCGCGTTCATTGTAGGATCACCAGGGCTCTGCGTGGTCAGAGGAGGCGTAAGCATGTAGTTGCCCGGGGCCCCAGTAGGAGGCATAGTCTGCTGTCCAGGTCCAGCATTCCGGAATCCATTGAACCCGCCAACAGGACCGCCGGCTGGACCACTTGGCGACCCACGGATATCTGCCGGCTTGACAGCACGCATTCTCTCTTGGAATGGTGTGGAAAAAGCAGGGCCAATCGGCTGGCCAGGGGTTCCGTCGAGTTCAGCCGCAGAGATGCCCGAGCTCGAGCTGCGTAGATTGGGTGCAGGACGGCGAACAGGGAGTTGGTGCTGTTGCTGAGATACATCGCGAGGGAAAGTATAGCTGCTTGCAGTTTCGGGCACGGCATCTACTCTGGGAGATGCAAAAGGCTGCGAGAGCCCGCCGTTGTAAATGTTGGCTGCGCTCGCGCGCCGATTCTGCTGCGCCTTTTCTGCTCTATCCGCCCTAAACAAGACATCAAGAGGAGACGCGTTTTGGGGAGCATCAGCGCCATGCTGAAACAGCGGGTTCCGGCCAAGGGAATGACCACCCGTCGTGGCAGTAGAGGACGGTAGCTCAGAGTCGGAAGCAGGGGGCGATGGCTGCTGGGCAAGACTCAGGCCACTAGTAGGCCGAGCACGCGGTGATTCCGGGGAGGCAAAAGCGGCGGCAGATGACTTTTGCATGAAGCTCGGGCGAGGAAGCGCAGACGGCGCGGGAGAAGCGTGAAAGGAGTTTCCAGCAAAAACCTGGGTAGCCGGAGCGGCAGATGGGGCAGAGGAAGACATGAGAGAGTCTTGGCCTCCATCTACTCCTGACGACAGAGAGATCGGGGCTGTGCCCTTGGCAGGTGGCGTCCTCTGGCCGTCCTGCTGCTTGTTAACAGCATTGGGAGTTGCGCCGTTCTTAGGACCATTCTTATTGCGCCTGTTCGGTTTCCCAGAAGCGGGCTGCTGGTTCGTAGCAGGAGGGCTCTTAGCTTGCGCAGCGGCATTGTTCTTCTGCGCCTTCTTCCGGGGTGTTGACGGGCCACCGTTTGTGGCACCGCCGGCAGCGCCACTGGCAGCCTTCTGACCATTGCGGACAAAGTCAGGGCGGAAGTTGGGATCTACGCCTGCCGCGTCGTTTTCGGAGGCATAGTTCTTGGCCCGATTGGCAGACTTGGAGGCGTTAGGGCCAGGCCGACGCCGGCCCGGCGGCTTTGCCTTAGCAATAGCTGGAGGAGCAGGGTCCGGCATGTGAGACTATGACGCGAATGGTGGCGCGTAAGAATTGAAAGAGTTCGATATTGATGCTGAGGACGGCAGGAAGAGGTCGCGAAACGGCGTTGGCAATGGTAATAAATCTGATGTTGTGTGGGATAGACGTTGAGAGGAGACGATGCTCATGTTGCGACCGTTCGCGAAGGACGAAGGGAGGGAGGGTGGCGGAGCGGAGGATCGCAGAGGATGTTTGGTAGCGATAAACGCGAAAGAAAGGTGACAAAAGAGAGCTGTGTGACGAAAAGAAATTGATGGAAAGTAGGAGGTCGACGATACAGAAAGAATGTGAGGGAGAATGTTGAGGGAGACGGGAAAAGGAATGACCAAGAAGGCTTGCTGCGTGCAGGATAAGAGACTGGAATGCGGAAGGTGCGAACGAGGGGAAAGGATGGGAAACAAGCAGACGAGGAAGGCACGCGGAGCAAGCTGAAAGGAAAGTGCGATGGGTCATAGGCGCTGTATTTCGCGTATTTCGGGCAGCTTGGGCACGGAATTCTGATTGTTGCCGTGGAGTCTAGGAGCCTTTAGGCCTTAAAATAGCGGGGCCAGCACACCACTGAGGGTGGACTGGACTGAACATTTGACGCCTGACTGGTTGACTCAGCCGCGCCAGAGACACAGGACAAAGGATACGACGAGAAAGAGGGAAGGACCGAACGGTCCAGGGTAGGCAGGACATCTGATTGGCTAAAAGCGAGGCCCGGTATGCCTAAGATAAAGAGATGAGATAATATAGGCTGATACTAGCGGGCTCGCCTGCCTGGCACGCCTGGAAAAGAGCCCCGCCACCGTCCCAGCACTAGACCGCCTTCTGCCTTGCTCAGCTAGCAGCCTTTCGATGCGGTTTGGCGTATGGCAGGCAGTAGAACAGCGGGGATGGGCTTAACAGGGTGCATCTTACTATCTCAATATCGAGGACAAACACCATTATTCGGCGACAAACAACCACTACATAGCAAACACTTGGCTGGCCATACACATTTGTGAAGCTCCGCCGCACCACCTTTTTCCCAGTCTCGGCCACATATACAGAGTATTAGCACGCCATCCAACAGCAGGCAAACGGATTACATCACGACAAGACCTAAGCAGGTAGGTGAAGCTCACGAGGTGGATGGTTGGCAAGGTGGAAGTGAAAAATGCTAGATGCCGGTGGATGGCACACACTCCGGGCGGTTGACAGCACATGACCGAGCACCAATCCCAAGCTGTCCATCACTTCTCACTGCATCCCCCACACGTCCCGAGGATTCCAAGTTCACGACGCTGACCACGACAGGCACCTGTTCTACCTCGACGTACCCACTCTAGATCCGACAGAGAGAGCATCTCTCCTAGACACAAGCAATAACGCACCTGCACACACGATGGCTGATATCGACATGGCCGACGCACCGCCTTCCGAAGGCGTGAAGAAGAAGACCGTCGCCGGCGACTCCGGCAAGGCAGTTGCTGGTGATGGCAAGAAGCGCTTCGAGGTCAAAAAGTGGAACGCAGTTGCCCTTTGGGCATGGGACATAGTAGTCGACAACTGTGCCATCTGCCGCAATCACATCATGGACCTGTGTAGGTTTCCTTCCCCGACTCTCGCAGCTGTGCCAAGCGCCAGGACGCCAGGCTAACATTCAGTAGGCATCGAATGCCAGGCGAACCAGTCCTCTGCTACGAGCGAAGAATGCACAGTCGCTTGGGGTATCTGTAACGTATGTCTCTCTAGCATCCGCTCTTCAGCGGTCTTCTTGCTAACATGGTGTTTCTTCCTACAGCACGCTTTCCACTTCCACTGCATCTCACGTTGGCTCAAGGCCCGTCAAGTCTGCCCGCTCGACAATCGTGACTGGGAATTCCAAAAGTATGGCCGTTAAACGTTCACGCGAGGATAAGCAGAACGATATGCTTTGGCGTACTGCTTTGGTTCAGACGGCCATGAGATGCCTTTTCGGGCCCGCTGGCGTGGGCGGTGCGGGCGGTGCTACGGCGAGGGCCGGAGTTTAGAAAAGCCATGTCCGTACATGGCAAGTATTGTCGGCACACTACTGATGTCGTCCCGGCCATGGTGCGTTACGAAACACGGAGAATGTGTGCTGGCTCAGAGTAATCAGGAAGCCTATGGCTTGTGGTGGCACCAGCTCCAAACGAGACAAGAAGATGCTATTCCCTTCCCTGGCTTCTTTATGACGTTATTGTATTTATTATTCACGCAGATATGCCCTTTTCACTTCATTCCATCCATTCGATTCGCACGTATGTCTTGTTCCATTGATATGTATCCGGTGTGAGAACAGAATCCTCTTGTGACATAGACTCCTCCGCCATCCCTCCACGTGTGTAATGATATATTTCCTAACCAACAACATTGTCGTTGTAGACTATCGTTTGTGGTATGCTGGCTTCTTTCGGGGCACCGGTGCTGCCAAGGGGCAGCCACTTGACGGGGTTGTTCTTGTAGAAGGGCCACGGAGGGATGACGATGAGGCCTGTGAGCGCGGTGCCGCCGAGCACAATAAGCATGCACAGTCTAATGTCCTGCAGCAGGTAGCCAGCCAGGACAGAGACCGCCTATAGTCACGAAAAGATGTCAGAGTTGTGGATGAGAGCAAGTTGGAGCAAGGAGACAATACGTACGCTGACGCTGTACATGAGGATCACGGACAGCTGTTCGCTGAGGCGCTGGCCCTCAAAGTCCTTGTTCAAAGTTAGATCACTGCACACATCAAGTCGGCAACCAAGATAAGGCTCACAATCTGCCCTTCGGCGATGTCGCGGATCTGGTCCAGCACCTGGTCGGCCATGGCGACTGCTTCGTGGGTGGTATTGCGCTGGTTGTGTCTGGTTCGCCGCTTGTCCGTATCTATGAGCCGGTTGTCTTGCTATCGAAAACTGGCTAGCTGGATGTCGCGTGTGGGTGTGTGGTCGGTCGTTGTCGCAGCAGCTTCGCGGTGGTGAAGTTGTCGGGAGCTCATCTCGCTCTCCGCTGTTTCTGGCGTCGCATACTGAGTCGCCAGCGTGGCTTCAGTGTGTACTTGGAAGTCACTTTACTGCTATTTAGCTGCAGGATCTACATGCAGCTACACGTGGCCCCACCAGGTAGCCCCTGGCACCTTGAGGCTGATGCCAAGATCCAGACTGCACATGGACCGTAGGCCAAAGACAAGCAAATTGGCATTGAGCTTGAATTCAAGAGATGATTGGATGTCGCAAACTGTAGAACCATGCATCTTGGGATGTCTTGTTTGGCCTTGACTCAAATGCTTCATGCGATAACCAAAGGCGCGCTTTAATATCTGCCGGCTTATGTAAGCCATATTGGTTCGCTGGCAGACGCCCTGTTAGGCCTGCCCTGGCTGCCACGGCACGATCTGACAAAACGGGCAGGTGCGCTGGTCTGTCGATGATAGAAATACGAAAACAACGAGGAAAGAAAGAGGGAAACGGAAAAGAGACGGAATGAGCCGACGATAATGCAAGAGAATAACGAGGAAGCCCGAGGAGGGCGCCTGGCGCGCGACAATAGATAGATCACGAGCTAGCGGGCAGAAAACGGTGGAATGACGATTAGGCAAAGAGCGGTTTTGTGTTCCACGGCCCAAGCAAACCAGTAGACAACAAAGACGAGTGGGATAAGACAGGCATAGAGACAGAAAGGGGAAGGAGCGACAACTACGAGATGACCAGCGAGGGAAAGAGCGCTTGGTCACACATTCTTTCCCTTAGTCCAGTGCAGGTCCAGCCCTTCCCTCCTTGGTAGCTGGCGCCTTCGTGGACAAGCCATGAGTACGCCTCCCTTGCCGGCAGTGCGGTTTATTAAATTCCACACATCACATGACACAGTGTATCAGTGCGCTTATGTCTATTTCACTGTATTTTCATACTGTCCAATAGGGGCTGATTTCCGCTCCC